>CM035428.1:90085180-90153903 GCA_020310875.1 Ceratopteris richardii | reverse complement strand
CATCCTTTTCACAGTGGTATCAGAGCAAGGTTGAAAAACATGGCAGATGGATTTCCTTCATCAATTGACAAATTGGACAGAGGTAACTACTCAGCTTGGTCATTAAGAATGGAAGCTTATCTCCAAGGTAGAAGTTTATATGGTTATGTGGCTGGAGATGAAGTTATGCCAAGTTTAAGGAACAAAAGTCAACCAGCACAAGAAGAGAAAGAAAGATTGAGCACATGGTGCTCCAAGGATGCACTTGCAAGGTCTTATCTCCTCAACTCTATCTCATATTTTTTGTTGCCTCACATTAGAAGTTGTAAGACATCTCAGGAAGTGTGGGATGCACTTGAATCCTTCTTCTCTTCAAGTACCAAAGCTAGGAAGCATCAACTATGGCTGCATTTCACAACTCTCAAGAAGGCTCCCAAATAAAATGTGACTGATTTTGTCACAAAGCTCAAGGACATAGCAGATCAGTTGGGAAGCATTGGAGAGGTAATAGATGAAGAGAAAATTGTAAGGCAGGTCATCAATGGCTTGAAGGCGGATGACAAGTGGAAGCATTCACCACAGCTATGGATTTGTACATGAACATGCATGTACCTGATTTCAATACACTCATTGGACAACTACTTACTCAAGAGGCAAAGCTTATAAAAAATGGAGAAATCCCTAATGGTAATCAATCTTCAGCTTTATACACTGATAAAAGCAAGTCCAAAGATAACAAAGGAAAGGCAAAGAAAGTGGATGATGAAGCAGGTACATATCAAGCTAACTATGCAGGTAGAGGAAGACATGGCAGAGGTAGAGGAAGAGGAGGTAGACAAGGGAGGGGGAGATCCAAAGACTCCAACTCATGTTCTATTTGTGGATTAACTAATCATACAACTGAAAATTGTTTTAGGAATTCCAGGAATCAAAGAGGCAGAGGATACAATAGAGGAAGTTATGGATACTCAAGAGGAAGGTTTAACAATTATCATGGCAAATACAGCAACTACAATCATTCAAACTATCAAGGAGGCTACAAAGGAAGGAGAGACTTCAATAACTACACAGAAGACTCAAACAAAGAGGATTCATTATTGATCATGAACATGGCTATGCCACAAGGTAAATCTGATGAGCATGTTTCTTACGTAGATTCAGGTTGTCCAAATCATGTGGCAGGAAATCTGGCACTCCTATCATATTTAGAAGATCCAAGGAATAAGCATGAGGTACAAACAGGAGATGATACAAGACATCCTGTGGAGAAAATAGGCAATGTCAAAGCACCTGATGGAAACATCAACCTACTCAGTAAGGTACTCTACGTCCCTACCATTACAAAGAATTTGATAAGTGTTGGGAAGATAGTAGAGAAAGGGTTGCAAGTCAGGTTCACAAAAACAGGAGCATTTGTTGAAGATCCAAGTCAAGGATTGAGAAGAATTGCAAAAGGTGAAAAGACAGGTAGATTGTTCACATTTGAATTACAAGACACTAGAAGCATTGCTCTCTTTAATTATGGTAGTCAGACACTCACAGAATTGGAAGTATGGCACAAAAGGTTAGCACATATTGGTGAAAGGTCATTAAAGCAAATTTGCAAGGATCAAAGTGTACTTGGACTTCCTAATTTGTCAAAAAAACATATGATTTATAAGTGTAGTGCATGTCAATTTGGAAAGTCTCACAGGTTACCATTCATGAAGAAAGGCTATAGCATGCAGATCTCTTGGAGTTGGTTCATAAAGATGTATGGGGACCTAGCAAGGAAGCTTCAATATCCGGATCAAGGTATTATGTCTCCTTTATTGATGATTGCAGCAGATGGACTATCCTAATCTTTATGAAACAAAAAATGAAGTTTTTTCATGTTTCAAAAGATATTTGGTTCTTTGGAGAATCAAACAGGTAAATCACTAAAAAGGCTAAGGTCAGATGGAGGGGGAGAATACTTCTCCCATGAGTTTGATTCTTTTCTTCAAGAAAGAGGAATCAAAAGAGATGTAACTACAAGGTACACACCTGAGCAAAATGGAGTGACAAAAGGAGGAACAGGACAATTGTTGAAGTTGCAAGGTCCATGTTAAATGAAAAGCATTTGCCTAATTATCTATGGGCTGAGGCTGTATCTACAACAACTTACTTAATTAACAGGTTGCCTTCAAAATCCCTTGATGGGATGACTTCATATGAGGCTTGGAATGGAAGAAGACAAAGCTTAAATCATTGTAAAATTTTTGGATGTATTGCTTTTGCTCATGTTTCTTCACTGCTTAGAGGCAAGATGGATCCAAAGGCAGAAAGATGTGTATTTATTGGATATGACAACAATCAAAAGGGTTACAGGTTATACAACCCTACCAACAAAGGATTCTTGGTAAGCAGAGATGTAGTTTTTTATGAAAACAATTCATGGTATGAAGATCAATTTACCATCTGATCTTGAAGAAGATTTTCCAAAGCTTGGTAGAGAACAACCGAAGATTGAAGAACAAGACACCTCAGAGGATGATGAAGAATCTCAGATGGAAAAGGTCAAAGCATGGAAGTCTAAAGGTAAAGCAAAATTGCAGGAACTTGGACATGAGGCAGAATCATCACATCATGGCCTAAAGAAGATCTATGAGGGAAAGAAAAAACCAGAAAGGTATGGGTTTGACACCTCATTAGTAACTAAACATTCTATCTACATAGCACAGGACATAAACCAAGAGGAGCCAGCATCATTTGAAGAGGCCAAAGCAAAATCAGAATGGAAGCATGCAATAAAGGAAGAGATTGAAGCACTTGGGAAAACAACACTTGGGATTCGGTGCCCAAGACTTCATCCATGAAGGTAATAGGCCTCAAGATGGGTCTATAAACTCAAGAAGAATTCGGATGGTTCCATTAACAGGTATAAGGCAAGGCTTGTAGCAAAAGGCTTTGCACAAACTCAGGGAATTGATTATGAGAGGAGACCTTCTCTCCTACGGCAAAGATGCCTACTATTAGGTTTTTGCTTACTATTACCTCTTCCAAGAAATGGAAGATACTTCAACTAGATGTAAAGAATGCATTCTTGAATGGTTGGATAACAGAAAGGTATATATGGCACAACCACCTAGTTTTGAGAATCAAGTTTATCCTGATTATGTGTGTAAACTTAACAAAGCATTGTATGGTCTCAAGCAAGCTCTAAGAGCTTGGAATTTCAGGCTTGATTCATTCTTGCAGGACAAAGGCTTTCAACCAAGCAAGGAAGATCCTTCACTCTTTATTAAAAAGAGTAATTATAAGATCATCTACTTATGTGTATATGTAGATGATATTATATTGACAGGAAATGATGCAGATGGTATGAAGAAGATCAAAGATCAGATGAGAGAAGAGTTCAAGATAAGTGATATGGGCTCACTTACCTACTTCCTAGGTTTGGAAGTTGTCTACAAAGATCATGGTTTGTTTCTCACTCAAAGAAAGTACATTAAGGACATGTTGGCAAAATTCAAGATGCAAGATTGTAAGATTGCAGGTACTCCAATAGAGGTCAATCAAAAATTGAGCTCACATGATGGTGAACTCAAAGAGGACATCACATCATATCAAAGTCTAGTGGGTAGCCTCAATTATGCCACATTGACAAGAGTAGATATATGTTACAATGTGAGTGTGCTAAGTCAATTTATGCACACACCAAGGAAACCACATATGGATGCTGCCAAAAGGATTCTCAAGTATCTCAAAGGAACCATAAATGAAGGACTTTATTATCCTTATGTATCTGATTTAGGTTTGAAGCTATTTTCTGATGCAAATTGGGCTGGCTCCAAGCAAGATAGAAGGAGCACTTCAGGTTATCTTACCTTTGCAGGTTCAAAGCTTATTTCATGGTCATCCAAGAAGCAACCCACAGTTGCTCTCTCTTCTACTAAGCTGAATATAGAGTTCTTGCCATAGCTACACAAGAAGCTATGTGGATGAAGACATTATTCAAAGATCTTGGATTGGAGTTTGGAATTCCAACTATTTTGGTGACAATATGAGTTCTATTCATTTGGCTGCTAATCCGATTTTTCATGCAAGGACTAAACATATTGAAGTTCATTATGACTATGTACGAGAGAAAGTTCTAAGCAAAGAGATTCAAATATCCTATGTCTCCACGCATCAAGAATGTGCATATATTCTAACCAAAGCATTGGATGGTACAAAGCTTTGCAAATTCAAGGCTATGATTGGTTTACAGGTAATCTTGGAAGATTGAAGACCTCAAGCATACTTGGCTTGAGGGGAGCTGTCGGAGCAAGTCTATGACAAGCTAAGTATTGGCTTGAGTCCCACAAAGTCATAGAAGAATCCTTAAAATGTAGACAATGTAAAGTTCACTTGTGAACTACCTCTTGTAACTTTTGAAGAGTTTACTTAATGTAAAAGTGAAAGAATCTTAAGTGGTTGAGTCCACTTGATCAAAAAGGGAAAGAGGAGCCACGAATTTGTGATTTGTGGTAGGTAGAGAATCAAATCAATCACTAATTGATTGGAGAGTGATTGAGGGAAGTTAGCCTCCCAAACTCAACTATAAATAGATGGAAGCTTTAGTCGTGGTTAGAGAGACCTATGTTGAAGACCTCCAAGAGCTGAGCTTTATGCCATATCATGGTGTGATTACAAGACACACATATGTATCAGTAAGTCCATTGTATTGTACAAGCAATATACTTTCATTTTCATGATCATTTGAGTTTATATTTCCATGTTCTTGTGAAGTGTACTACTCACTACCATATCTCTCAGTTTTCTCAGGTGCAGAGATGGTTTCTCTGAGCTTGGTGCATCATTTTCAGTGATTTGACTTGGTAAAGTTAGCTCTATAAGTCTCATATATGCTCACCAATTTTCCTTTCATTTGGGTTTTTCAATCTTCAGTTATCTTCAGTTGAAGTCAACACTATTTGTCATTTTCACTTCTCTGTCAGGTACCCGACTTTTTTACTCATCTTGTCAGAGCTGTTTCTTAGTGTGTTCTTATCCAAATTCAATGATTTAAAACTTTTTGGATTTAACGTACTGTCTAGTATACGCATACAAATTTTCATAATCATTGGAATCCTAAATCTGGAGTTATGTTCATTTTCCTGCTCACTGATCTCAAACTGTAGCAGCCCGTGAAAATCGGGATGATATCATCAATTGCTAAACATCATTCTCAGTGTGTGGTTCATTATTTTTTATGAGATTAGTCTTGAAAGTTAGCTCTTTAACACTAGTTTGGTACCAAAACAAGACACTTCAGTGTCCTTTTTTGACAATTTTCCAAAAAATCATATACCTTCTACAAAGAGAATTTGAGAAAATCCTAAAACACACATATTAAATATAATTCAAAGGTTAATGCAAAATTATAAAACACAATAAATCATGTTTTGTGTTCATGTAAATAGCCTCTCAACATGCGATGGTAGTGAACAGGATGAAAATTCCTAATCAAATGTATTTTTATCAAAAGACAAAAAATTCATCATATGAAAGAAAAAATTATACACATTCCTTGAAACATAGATCACATGGTATGAACCTCAAAGTCACTTAGAAAAATCATTTCAATTTAAATAAAATCAATTATTTTGACTTTGTACACCAAAAACAACAACTAGTTGTAATTATGGTTCAAACAAATTTATGGGAATCCATAGAAGTGTAAAAATGTGCCAACAATCAAACAAATTATGAAGACAACAACCAAGTTATAAACATATAAAATCAACTCATATGACTCTAGTCACCAAAAATAGAAAACTAAACCCTAAATATATGACTCAAAAGAATTTATAAACATGATTCAAGGTGTACACATTCAAGTTACCAAGTAGAAAATGTGTGACATAAAAAACCAAAGATTACATATACAAGGCTAAATAATTTATTGAAATCCACCAAAATTTTCATGTCTTTGGACAGAACCGAGAATCTTTTCTTGTGCGGGCATCAACCAAATTCTATAGATACCATCATGAATAGTTTGTGGACACATACTCAAAAGTCTTTAATATAATCTTCGATACCATAAAATGATAAGGATCATTTGAAAAACAATTTCATCATTTCCATCATGGATGCCATCTTCTTTCTGTCAAATGAAATATGTATGCCAATTATTTTCATTCTTATCACAATCACCATTGCGGATCACATATTATTTGACGAGATTAAGAATGAAACATGGCATGAAAGCATATTTTTTTGGAAGGTTTAAAACTTAGAATAGCATTTAAATAATTATTATTTTTCATCATAATGTTTTATTCCACCTTTGGAGCTATGTTCTTTTTGTGAACATAGAAATATATGCTTTGCCAATTCAGCATGAAAGTCAACACCAAATGTAATGACTACTAGTTCAAAGTGGAGGCCTTCTAACTTTGAATAAAAATATGCATTCAATTAGTATGAAGGTTATTCATTGATAATTTTCCAGTTCTCTGCAATCTCACTTACACACAAGTTATAGTGAGCCATTCTTTAAAAGGTGCGATAAATGGTAGCGCTCTAGAGAAGAATAGTTTTGAGTCCATGTTATCACTTATGTAAGTGTTCAACCTTCTCCAAAGATCCTAGACACTTGTTTACACTGCCAAAGTCCACGAATAGCTTTTCATTTCCTAAAACATATCCAATTTGTCAAAATGTTCGAATTGTGTTATTTTTTCAGTTATGCTAAAAGTTGAGTTTTCAAAAATCCCCATTTTCTTCTTCATTTAATAACCCATGTGAAGTCGTAAAATGTCAAAGATTATATTTTTCTCTAAAAGTACATGATGTGAGCTATCAAAGCCAAGTGAGTATGCCATCAAAGCCTCAAGGGTGTCATCAAGAAAAATCAATGAATTTGGTGTAGAAGCAGGACACTTAAGTGTCCCAGGACACTCAAGTGTCCTAGTACAGAACTAGTGTTAAGTTAACTAGACTTCCCCAAGAGGAATTAAGCTAATTGCTGGTGTGCTCAGAGAATTATGCAAAACACTAGACAGGTGTATGAACTAAAAATAGCAAGTTCTTCACCTTTGAGCTACCTCCAACTTATCTGTTTTGATCTATCTTTTTGTGAGTGATCTTCCAAGGTACATAGGGTGTGTAATACATCCATTGGCAAGCTAAAAGGGCCCACGAAATACTCTTGGAGTTCATTTGGCTGGTGTAGATCAAGGATTTTGTAGCACCTCTTCATCTTCAAGCACATACCTATCCATCTCTTCACAATTTCAATATGTGCCTTGCTGGTAAGGTTGCTGATAATTTTGTCTGACAACCTGCCTATTGTATGAACAATCTTGAGCCGTATGATTTGTGTATTTTCTTTCAGTAGTGCAATATATAGCATTAGAGTTTCGCTGGGCTTGAGCCATCATTGGACAGACATTAGCCATGTGGTCCCCTCCACAATTGTAGCATCACTTTCATGAGGTGGCCCTTGCGGTGTGTCTTTTTTGAACTCCTAGCTTCTTGACAACTTGCTCATCTATCTCATCTATCTCCGTGGAGGTTCTGGAAGTATGATTGGTAGAACTTTCTAAATCCTTATAGAGTCTGGACAGTCATAACTCCTCACCCAAATTATCTTCTATGTCACTACATATTTGCACACACTCTTCTATGGATCTAGGCTCTTTCAAGTACACATATGATCTCAACTTCTTGCTTAGCAAGCCACCTAAAAAAAAACCAACTTGTTTGGTTGTTGTGGGTAATTATCACACAGGGCATCTTTCCAAGTACTATCTAAACCTTCTTCCTGCATGTTGCACTACTTCTTGGGTGTTTGCTAGAAGCTATGGATCAAGGATGATGTGTTATACCTAATACCACTCATCGAGAATTCGATAATGAATTCTTCTAGCAGTTGACCTATCTCTCGGTAGTTGCAATTGTTCAAGGGTTGGAACCAAGCTAAGGTAGTACCCTTGAGAGTCAAACCAAATGTCTCAAACTAAGCGAAGAATTCCTCAACTTGTTAAACTCTAAACACTTGTTTGAACTCAGCAACATGATCATAAGGGTCTCTGAATCCATCAAAATAGTTCTTCATAGCCTTGACCACTTGACAAGGTCTAAGGGTTTCTTGAGTGCTCTCGAGGTCTAGGCAATGGAAACTCATGTTCATTCTCTTGATGCCTGCTCCTTGGAGGCCATGGGAGACATTAGATCTCGATCGGGGGAAAATTGATTCACCCTTCCAAGTGTATGCATGTCTATCCTCCTTTGTTACCAAGAACATTTTCTCAGATGTGTTATCCACATATACAACTTTGCCTGGTATCTCTGGGTCCTTGAACTCATAGATGGTGACTATTGGGTTAGGTTGATCTGGTTTGAATCTCCAAAAGGCTTCCTATGTTTTTCTATTCAAGAACAATTCTATGCTTTTGTTCCATTGGGGAATCCACTCTAGAGTAATTATCCTAGTCAAGACTAACTTACCTCTAAGAGTCTTGGGTTCTCGTCCTAGGTCTCCTTGTTCTAGGTCTCCTATATCATTCTCAGCAATAATATTTCCAAAATCATATGTCCTTTCTGGTAAGTTGGTAACCACATACATGGTTCCTTCCTTATCAATGTATGACCCCTCTTCGAACTTGACCACCAAGTATTCAAGTCCAAATGGTTGATCTAGATTTTTGAGTTGGACAAAGGATCGTCTTAGACCATCCTCATAGATGCGGGCACCTAATTGCTTGGTCCTACTATATTCCAATTGTGTCTTACAGGGGCCTTATGGTGTTTGTAAATAGGTAGTACCTGAGGTACATGTGGATCTTTCCATGCTAAAAGACATTTTTGAGTCACTTGTTTCAGAACTTAATGTGTAGGAATAATCACTAAGTTGTTGAGCCGAAGAATTGGCTGTATGGTTGACACTAGCATCGGATTGTCTAATGCTTTGCCTATCCTTGGCCTAAGTGTCTGCCATATCTTAGGTGCATAAGATTTGTGTAAAAGTCAGAAATTTCCCTTTGTATTGCTCAAACTCCTTTGGAACTCCTGGGTTTCCTAGTCCACTTGAAGGTCAACTTCAAAATACTATATCTCATAATCCACAATCTTTCCAACGAACGCAAATCACATTAAACAGATTTCATATGAGAAAGTTACGTCAGTTTAGGGTTTTGGGGGTTCAAACAGGGAAACAAGATCTCTCGGGGAGTACCTGAGAACAAGCGATAGGATACCAGATTTTCACGTTATGATACCTCTATTTTCCATGATACGCGATACCACTATGGATGATACCACCTCAAATGATAGGATACCACCAAGGGGGTACCAACGTCCATGATACGATACTGGTATCTAGATGATATGATACTAGAAATGGCCATGATAGGATATCAACTTCACATTACGATACCAACAGTTAGGACGATACGATACTAGTTTATAAACCATACAATACCTCTCAATAAATGATAGGATACCACTGAACTAACATGATATGATACCAGAAATCACCCGATAGGATACTGACTCTTTGAGCGATACGATACTAAAGGATCAAACAATACGATACCGAAATAGGAGGCGACACCATATCGAGTTGGCGGTATGATACCGCTCGATCGACGATATGATACCATGACTGACACAATACGATACTACGGGGATGACTGTGATTGTAATACTAGCACTTGATGATATGATACCAGAATGGTATCGTGATACCTCAAGTGGGTATGCACGATACGATACCTCGACAAGTATCACGATCACGATACATGGGAGTTCTAGTATCATGATATCAACACTCAACCAGACACGATAGTTGGAGTTTTTGAGGTCCAAATTCAAATCGTTTTGCAAATATGTGTACCTTATGTTCTCCTTGTCACTCCTATGTGCCTCTAGACACAAACTCACCCTCCAAACTCACGATACCACTGCCGCGATACGAAACACAGGTCATTTCAGCCCGTGCGATACTTCTCTCACATTTTTGATGTTTTAATAGTGTGAATTTCTATATTTCATCCACGCTTAAGCTTTGAATTCTCTCTTAACTCCTCGCATAGCCAAGAATGAAGAAGAAGAGGCAAAAATAGGAAATGTGCAGTCAGAAAAGCAAAAAATCGGAAGAAGGTGAAGATAAGAGGAGATGCTGGTGATGATAATGATGAAGGTGAAGAAAAACTCAGAAACTAAACTGAAAATGATGATTTTCTTGCCTTCCAACATCGCTACTCTATGTCTTACCATCACACACTCATCCTCCAAGCTCTCTCCCTGGCAACGGTGTCAAATTTAGTGTCACTTTAGCACAATGGTAAGTACCAAATGTCAATCCCCATAGACGTGAGGACTAGTATGAAGACTATGAGCTAGTGATGGCACAAGTGCATGAGTGAAAGCACACAAACATGCACACACATACACACACATGTGCATAAGGTAAGAGCAAAGAATGGAACAATGGAAGATATAGGATTACAAAAGAACTCTCTTACAAAGCTCAAATCTACAACAAAACTCGCTCAAAAATGAGCTCTCCAGCCTATTATATAGTTTCTTGAGTGGTTTTGGCCTTGTCTAGATCTAGTGTATAGCCTAGTAAAAAAATAGGTTCCAAGGCTAATTTCGAGGCTCAAACGGAGTTTAAAAATTATGAAAATTAGTAGGATGATATTTCTAATACTCGTCAAGGTTAAGGACTCCTCCACTTGAACAAAATGAAGTTCCAAAAATGCAAAATGGTATTTACAATGCGTTTTAGTGATAAAAATCACTATTTTTATAGGGATTTCTTCTAAAAATTTTACGTGTGCTTCTTGGAGCTCCCTACATCCTCCTTCTTCTTGTGTGTCCATTTCCTTAATGTACTTCCATGCTTTGTCCTTAGCCTTGAGTGTGAATAGTTGTGTACTTGAGCTCCAATAGGCTTCATGTCATAAGTTCGAAACCCACATTTAGCTTTAGTATACCCAAACTAACCACAATGCAAGAAAGTGATACGGGTTGAGCATCCATCATTGTAGCTTGAAGGGTTGGAGGTTTTCTGGTTTGTAGGGGAGTGGTCTTGGATAATGGTGAGAAATTGGTTTGAGGAGGGTAACGAAAAGTAGGGTGCATTGGAAAGTAGGTTGATGCTAAAAAGTAGGAGAAAAAAGACTAATGAAGGGATGCTTGAAAGGAAAATTGGGCTTGATTGGTGTTGGAATTGAAGGACTCACTAGGCAAGGAAGCTTAAGAAGGGAGTCAGAGAGAAGAGTAAGTACAAGCAGACAGAGCAGTCAATGACGATCTGGTAAGGAAGCTTAAGAAGGGAGTCAGAGAGAAGAGAAAGTACAAGCAGACAGAGCAGTCAACGACGATCTGGCAAGTAGGCCAATATTTTTTCAAGACATTTATGCACATAAGAGAGGTGGACACAAGGAGAAGGAGCAAGTATGGAGCTCCAGGAAATGTATGTCAAAATGTTAGAAGAAATCCCTACAACAATAGTGATTTTCATCACTAAAAACCCTTGTAAATACCATTTCACATTTTTGTAGCTCCATTTTGTGCAAGCCAAGGAGTCCTTGAGCTTGAGGAGCCTTAGAAGTACCTACATATCAATTTTCGTTTAAGCCCTCAAATCGGCCCTGGAACCTAATTTTTAACTAGGCCGGACACTAGGTCTGGACAAGGCCAAAACCTAGTCAAAAACTATAAATAGAGTTAGAGAGCTCATTTTTGAGGTTAGCTTGTAATAGTTTTGAACTTGTAAGAGCTTTTTGAAAGTAATTTAAGAACTCCATTGCTTCTCACTCTTTGTCTTGCCGTGTGTGCGCGTGTGTGTGTATGTGTGTGCATGTTAGTGTGCTTCTCACTCATGCACTTGTGCCTTCACTTGCTCTAGGTCATCATACCATCCTCACGTCTTCCCGGACTGACATTAAAGGAGGTGCTACTCATCACTGAGCTACACCAAATTTTGGCGCCGTTGCCGGGGATCGAGCTTTGAGGACGAGCGTGTGATGGTAAGACGTAGATTTGAGACGTTGGCGTTGTAGGTAATCTCTTTACTTTTCTTATTTTCTCTTTCTTACCTCACCATCATCATCACCATCATCATCATCACCACCTCCCACCTCCATCTCCATCATCGCGGAAATTTTCAGTTTTGGATTATATCACCTTCTCCACCTCATTTCCCTCATTCCACTTGTGAGAGAGAGCGAGAGAGCGATATTGTGTGCGTTGTTTTTGCTTGTTTCTAGAGATTTCTTGCAGGTACTGGTAGCATCATCATCTCCAGCACTCGGTGCAGGTACGGAACGTCACGAAACTGTCTCTGTGTCGCCGGCCTCTATCGATCGCGATCGACAGAAAAATCGCCCATTTGGTAAAACAAAGTGCACCACCATAATCTACATGATGAGCACATCCTAAATCACTAAAAACAGTTGAAAAATTCCGTGTTTCTCTGTCAATCGCAACCAACACCGTCGATCGTGATCGACAGCCACGATCGACAGACCCTATCAATCGCGACCGACAGACCTGTCGATCGCCACCGAGAGACCTGTCGATCGCGACCGATAGACCCCACGACCGATTGACTACCACGTAGGACCCTGTCAATCGCGATTGACACCGTCGATCGCGACCGACAGACCCCACGACCGACTGACTGCCACGTAGGACCCTGTCAATCGCGATTGACACCGTCGATCGCGACCGATAGCCACGACCGACACCTCTATCAGTCGCGATTGACACCGTCGATCCCGACCGACTGAATTTCAATGATTGATTGACTTTTTCGCATAGCCACGTGTCCATTGCGATGAACAGAGCCCCGATCGATTGAATTCACGGCAAAATTCCCGGAAAAAGTGTCGATTACGATTGACACCATCGATCGCAATTGATAGGACTCACGACGGACTCTGTCGATCGCGATTGACACTGTCAATCGCGACTGACGTGTCAATCGCGACCGACAAGCCCCGACGGACACCTCTGTCAATCGCGATTGATAGACCTGTCGATCGCGATTGACAGGCTTTTTGGCCAAAAATTAGGGTTAATCTTTTCAAGTCCTTGGGGAATTTTGGGCATACTTAGAGAGTCATTAGTGATTTGTGAGGTCCCTACACACGTGTTTTTGAGAAAAATCCTGTGATCCGTTAGCCTGTTTGAACCCTATTTTAGCACCACAACCCTAAACTGACATAACTTTCTCATACGAAATCCAATTGCTGTGATTCTTGTCTTGTCGGAAAGCTCGCGGGGAGTTACGGTTAAATTAAGATCAGGATTATTAGATAGGGTATTTGGAAGTTGACCATACCCAGGGGGAACAAAATTCAGGGATGTCTAGAATTGTTTTCCAAAAAAAAAATCACAGTGCAAATTGGTGTTTGTGTTACATGAATGAAAGTGATTGGTTCTGTCTTTGGAATTTAAGTCTCGAGCTAACTTTGGAATTCTTACAGATCTATTGAGAGCATCGAAGGGCATTCTAAGCAAGAGTAAGTGCAAGCTTGGGAACGCGCTTCCTAGGCACTCAAGGGCAACCAAGAAGGAAACAAAAGGTTGGAAACTCTCAACTCCCTCTATCAATTCCTAGCTTAGGCTAAGAACGACTAGTGATAGGAGTAGGCCAGGGTGGCGATACGCATTTATCAAGTTGAAGACCACTTAAATACTCAAGTTCAAGCTAACGATCTATTCTCTGTACGGTTGAGAACTTTAAAGGAAAAAGAACGTAACGTGGGACGATCAACTTCAAGTGTAGAAATACACTCAAGTATACCTGACCACGTGATATCAGACAAGAACATAAACACGATAATCAA
Organism: Ceratopteris richardii; assembly: GCA_020310875.1. Classification (NCBI taxonomy): domain Eukaryota; kingdom Viridiplantae; phylum Streptophyta; class Polypodiopsida; order Polypodiales; family Pteridaceae; genus Ceratopteris; species Ceratopteris richardii. The sequence continues at coordinate 90,140,110 of CM035428.1, read as the reverse complement.
CTAAAAAAGGAATCAAGTAAGTGATACAAAAGAACTCAGCAACGAGGTTGTACTTTGAGCAAAAATTGGGCTACTGAAATAGGCATATGAACCTTAGATCAGGACGGCATCTAGTAAGGGATAGACAAAGCCTTAGGTCTTCAGAGGCTAGTGTCAATCATACTGCTAGGTCTTGGGCCCAGCAGTTGAGCCACCACTCGCATAACCCTAGCTCTGAGACTAGTGAATCAGAGATGTCAAAAGGAATGGACAGACCTACAGGAAGTTCAGGTGTGCCATATCTGTATAGGGTGGAAGGCCCCTACAAGACGCAGTTGGAATACATTAGGACCAACCGATTAGGTGCAAGCATCTATGAGGACGGTCTAGGAAGATCCGTGATCCAGATTAAAAACCCTGACCAATCCATTGGACTAGAGCACCCAGCTGTCAAGTTTGAAAACGAAGCATACCTAGATAAGGAAGGGACAATATATGTAGTCACCAGTCATCCAGATAGGACTGATGAATTTGGGAATGAGATCCCAGGAACGGACTTAGGTGACCTAGAGCAAGGAAACATGGGTGAAGAACCGAGGACCCTCCTGAGGCAAATCTGTTTTCACTAGGATTATCACACCAGAGTGGATTCCTCAGGATAACAAGAGTATAGATCTGCTTCTGAACCGAGAAACTGACGAAGCCTTTTGGAGGTATAAATCTGATCGGCCAATTGATATAGGAACAATCATGATCTATGAGTTTAAGGATCCTAATAGCCCAGGCAGAGTGACCTACTTAGATCACGCTTCAGAGAGGATCTTTGTGGTGACAGAAAATGATAGGCATGCTTACACTTGGAAAGGTGAAATTATTTTCCCCCAACCAAGATCAAATGTTTCCTATGGTCACCCTGGAGCGGGAACATCCCATGCTCATGGAGCTCAAAGAGACAGACATAGAGATAGACCTGAGGTAAGCTTTGCCAACCCAGGGGGCAGAGAAAGAACGAGGACGGAAACAAATAGAGTGGAACCTGAAGGTCATAGAGCCCCAGGAAACCGAAGAAATACCGAGGATTTTCCTTTGCCAAGACCGAGAGAGCACACGAGGACCCTGAGACCGACCCAGCTAGTTAAGTCCATGAAAAACTACTTTGATGGCACTGGAGACCCCTACGATCATGTGGCGGAGTTTAGGCAAGTCTTGAGAGCTGAACAAGTTGAAGACTTGTTCACGCAGTACAATGCCTTTGGTCTAACCCTTAGGAACACAGCCCTTACGTGGTTTCAGCCACTAAACGAAAGACAGTTCAGGAGCATAGACCAACTCCTAGAGGCTTTCATTATTGAATTCTCTAAGAGTGGCATAAGGCATAACACTTCCTCGCTGATTCACAACTTTAAGCAAACCCCTCAAGAAACCGTGAGACTTGCAAGAAGAAGATTTAGGCAATACTTAGAAAGATGCCCTGTTTCGGAGCTACCCACACCAGCTAAGCAAGTGGCTTTATTCTTGGATGGATTGCTAAGTACCAAATTGAGATCTTATGTGTACTTGAAGGACCCTAGGACCATAGAAGAATGTGTACGCATGTGCATTTACATCGAGGATAACCTAGGGGAGGAGTTAGAGCTTTCCAAGATATACAAAGATTCAGATATCGCCTCTAGCCTCTCTTCCACGCAATCCACATCAATTGAGGAACTTGCAGAGAAAGTGGCACAAAAATTAGGTGTCACTAGCAAACAGATCCCAAGGTATGCCCCTGTGAAAAGATGTTATACTTGTGGTGGCGAATGTATGTCCCATTATGACTCAACCCCAAGTAAATCCTAGTAGCCAATACTGCAGCATAGAACGGAGGTACACCAATCACACCGCGCAAGATTGTCCCTACAATAAGCAAGCTGTTAGGTAGACGTACCCTCAGCCATACCCTCAACAAGGTAGACACCAGAGTCAGTACCCACCACAACAGTATACTAGGCCTCAACAAAACTACCAACAGCAATATCAGGCCCAACTGAGACCCCAGCCAGTCGTAGCACAACAACCACCTGCTCCTACTAATGTAATCCCTGTAAAGTATGCAGTTGCAGAAGAAAATCTGAATAGAGCTATAGTCCCAGTAACACCATTAATTTCAGAGAGTGATCCTAGTGATCACAACTTTGATTCTACACATGTTGATAGCCCCCAGGCTTACTACATGCCGTCTCCTGAACATGGTGAGTCTTACTACAGTGCGAAACCGAGTGAACCTAATTGGGAGTCAGAGTATGCTAATGTCATGTATGCAAACCCCAACCCTAGACCCCAACCTAGGTAGGTAAGACCCCCATTCCCTAGAGGACCATTGCCCCTTACCTCCACCTACACAACCCTAGTCAGTGACAATTCAAGGCTTTTGCCAAGAGTGTGGAAAGGAGCATCTCTTACGAGACTGCCCTAAGAATCCTAATAATATGCCAAAGATTACTTCTATCAATGTTCTAGGGTTAGTAGTAGACTCTACAGGAAGCGTGACTTCCACTACACCCGTACAGGTAGTCACTAGAGCTCAAGCAGTGCAGCAAAACCAAGGGGTAGGCCAGGAAAAGAGCCCAGATGTTAGTGAAACAGAGAGCATGACAAAGAAAAGGACTAGAGCTTGGAGAGATAGTCGTGAAAGAATGGAAAGACAATGGGCAAAAAAGATGAGTGAACTCGAGGAAAGCCTTAGAGAAACAAAGGCCAGGATAACTGAACTCACATATCAAACTCCCTCTCACACTACCACACCACCACCATTCCCGTCTCCATCCGACCCGCCACCTTCCAACCCACCTCACACAATTCCACCACCTCCAAGAGTAGGATCAGTCCTAGCAAACCCCACTCCCGAGGACCTTAATATGATACTTAAAGCCTATCAGGCCAGAATCTAAGAAGGGCAAAATGTAACTGATCATGAAAAGGGTTACCCTAGAGCAGAACTAGAGCTAGAACGAACCAAAATTTGCGCGAAGATGGTGGAATTGGCTCAGACCATGTTTGAAGCCAGTCGCCTATTTAACATCTCTAGTTCAGCAAAGACACAGTTGCACTTTGATGGACTGTTAGAAAGAATAGAGAAGCTCATTGCACAATCAGAAAAGGAACCCGCCTCTCAACATAAGGACAAGGCAAGTGAAGGAGCAAGTCTTCCTGCCTGGGAAGCCTATGTGCCTGAAGCCTATGTGCCTAACTCTACGGAGCCAGACACATCATCTTCTATGAATCGGTTCACACCAGAATTCCTACGAGAGATTCAAGAAGACAAATGGGCTAAGGAAAGTGAAGTCCCTCCTCCCATTGAACTTGTGGATGATGCACATGACCAATTCCCACAGGACATCCCATCCATTTATGAGGAGCAGGAGAGCACCCACTCTCAAGAAAGACTAGACTTTGAGTCTAATTCTTTACAAGAATTACCCCACTTCACAGGCCCATGGGAAGCTAAGTCTACTTGCATGAGAGCACCCACGGTCATGATACGAAATGAGGACTCAGTCATACCTAGGAACACAGAGGTAGTGAAAAACACTAAAGTACAATGCAACCTCAACTTAGAAGAGCTACTCAAAGTAAGGCCAGAGCTATGGAAACATGTAGCCAAACAAGTACCAGAAATAGCCAAACCTCGTTCCCAGGTAGGATCCCAGAGAACAGTGCCAGGAATACCATTGGACAAGATAGGAGACATGAGTGAGAGCGAAGAGGGAAACACATATCTTCCTATCACCCATCAAGGATACACCACCAAGGCCATTTTAGACTCAGGCGCAGGGGTTGCAATTGCTACTACTTCCCTATGGAAGCGTTGGGGCAAGCCAGCACTCACGCCCACGAGGATGAAATTGCAAATGGCTGATGGTCACATAGAGAGACCCCTAGGGTTGTTAGAAGGAATAACTCTCACCACCTGTGGTGTTGAGTTCGAGCACACATTTGCTATATGCGATTTTAGCAAAAATCATGCCTATGAGATGATTTTGGGAAGACCCTTTATGCGACAGTTGCAAGTGGTACAGGATTGGGGAACCAATTCTTTGTACCTGCAACACTTAGGTGTTACGACCAAAGTGAATCTCAAAGATTACTCTCATAGAGATGTCCCTCCAATCCAATGGAATCCCATCCATAGAGCTAGAGATGATAGGGAATCGGTGCATTCCATAGGATCAGGATCCTCATGGATGCATGAAGACACCCACTTATGGATGTGCAAAGTAGCAGTAGAAGAAGAGAGGAGAGAAAAAGCCAGAGAGGTAGGTGCAAAAGAAACACATAGATCAATTCAAGACCCAGCCTATGCACCGGTAGTCTTTCCTAACAAGGAATTTGAACCCCACGGCTGGGCAGAAATCCTAGAAACAATGGATGTAGCCATCAATGAAGAACAATGGACACCTCACTATGATGAAGATGGCTATGACATTTCAGTCTTCTCCATAGAGCCAATCATGGGAGAGGCAGTGTTAGAAGAGTGTGAACCTAGCCCTGATGCATTTGAGGATGCAAGTGACTCTGATCTAGAGTCAATCATTATGGACCCACCTTTTGCATCAGATGAAGAATATTTCTATGAAGTAGAATTTCAACCCCAGAGGTATGGAGAGCTTACAAATGATGTAAGACTAGCCACACAGGTGACCCCGAAGGAAGAAGGAAAGAAAAGAAAGAAGAGAGAAGTCACACCAGAAGAGGAAGAATCTCTGTTTGAGGTCCCGGAAAATTTTAAGAAGTATGAGATAGATGAGAGGAGAGTCATGATTAGAATGCCTAAACGAGAGGCGCAATCGGGGGAGGCCTATGATAACAAAGAAACTACGAAGAAAGTAGTTGTAGCCATAGAAGAAGGAGAAGAAAGATGCACGTACATAGGCCATGACCTAACAGAGGGAGAAGAGCATGCGTTAATAGCCTTGCTAAGAGAATACAGAGATGTATTCGCTTGGAGTTACAAGGATTTAAAGGGTGTTGATCCAGACATATGCTCACACACTATCCCCATGACCTCGGATGCCAAACCTTCTAAGCAAAAGCCATACACATATAATGATAATTATGCTGCTAAGATCAAAGAGGAGATAGATAGACTGGTCGAAGCTGGATTCATCTATGAAATTGAGCACACTGAGTGGGTATCCCCCATCGTAGTGGTGCCCAAGAAAAATGGAAAGCTGCGTGTATGCATTAACTTAAAGAAGGTCAATGCAGCCACAATTCGAGATAACTATCCGCTTCCTATCACAGAGCATCTCTTAGAAAGAGTAGCAGGCAAGGAAGTGTACAGCTTCCTTGATGGATTTTCGGGCTACAATCAAGTAGCCATAGCTCCAGAAGATCAGCATAGGACCGCTTTTGCCACCGAATGGGGCATTTTTGCCTTTAGAGTAATGCCATTTGGGCTTACCAATGCACCCGCTACCTTCCAGAGGCTGATGTGCCATGCATTTAAAGAGTTCCTGAGGAAGAACCTAGAAGTCTATGTTGATGACCTCTGTGCTCATTCCAACCTTAGACAGACACATATACCAGAACTCAGACAAATCTTTGACAAATGTAGAGAATATCAAGTCTGCCTAAACCCAGAAAAGTGTGTTTTTATGGTCAGGCAAGGCAAGATTCTAGGACACATAGTGTCAAAGAATGGCATATCCACTGATGAAGAGAAAGTGAGAGCTATAGCCGAGTTACCTAGGCCTAAGAATGTCAAGGAAGTACAAGCTTTCATGGGGCATTGTGGTTATTACCAACGGTTCATTCACATGTATGTTGTCATTGCAAAGCCCATATATGGACTTTTGACTAACTTTGAGTGGACTGATGAGTGTGAAAATTCCTTCAATGAGCTTAAAAGGCGATTATGTTCAGCACCAATCTTAACCACACCAGATTGGAATAAGCCTTTCCATGTTCATGTGGATGCATCTAATAATGCTATTGGGTGTGTACTCGCACAGCCTACCGGTGAAGGTAATATGGATCTTCCAATTGCCTATGCTAGTAGACAGTTGAACGCAGCTGAGCGAAACTATACCACCACCGAACGAGAAGGACTAGGCATGGTATATGCAGTTAAAAAGTTTAGACATTATTTGCTTGCAAATAAGTTTAAATTTTTTAGTGATCATCAGGCATTGCTATATCTTGTAAACAAGCCATGCAATACAGGAAGATTAGTAAGATGGTTTCTCTTGCTAATGGAATATGATTTTGAGGTTGTGGTAAGGAAAGGGAAGACTCATTTGAGAGCAGATCACCTTTCTAGGCTCACATCGGGAGAAGCCCCACAAGGAGTGTCAGATGACCTTCCTGATGCTTACTTGTTTAATTTGGAAGTGGTGCCGTAGTGGGCTAAGCCATTAGTGCCAGTATTGACGTACGGGCCTAACCAGCCAGTAATAGCCACACAGGATAGAGAGGTACTAAAAGCCCAAAAGTACCACATCATGGCAGGAAGTATGTACAAGCACACAGATCAAGGGATCTTTGCTTGTTGTGTGGAAGAGGATGAGTACGCTAAGTGGTTGCAATTGGCACATGTAGGTACATTAGAGCAACACTACTCAAAACAACGAACCCTATAGACCCTGAGGAGACTAGGAGTGCATTGCCCGACTATGGAGGCTGATGTCCAAAAGTTGTGCAAGGAATGCCCAATCTGTTGCACTAAACCACCTGTGGAACATGCCACTCTTTATCAAGTGTCCATAGTGCCAGATTGGAGTGAACCACTAGTATCCTTCCTGAGGACAAAAACATTCCCTCTAGACATGACTCTGGCTCGGAAAAGAAGTCTAGAACAAGAAGCCCTAGATTACTCACTCATTGGTGATAATCTATACAAACGTGGTAAAGATGGTTACCTGAGACTTTGTGTTCATGAGAGTGAATATCTAAAGATTTTGGAAACTGCTCACCAAGGTGTAGCAGGAGGACACTTTGGACCAGATCGGGTGATCAAGGCAATATTATTTGCAGGCTTCTGGTGGCCGACCCTTCACATGGATGCACATACCTATGTGAAACGGTGTGATGTTTATCAGAGAACTCAGTATCCTATACGCAAAGATGAGATGCCATTGAAACCTATGATGGGTGGATGTGCATTCTCTAAGTGGGGAATAGACTTTGTAGGCCCTATTAATCCCCCAGCCAAGGGATCACATGCTGAATATATCATTTTGGCCACGGATTATCTCACCAAGTGGGTGGAAGTAAAAGCTACGACAAAGAACGATGCTCAAACAACTGCTAAATTCTTGTTTGAGAATGTATTCACAAGATATGGGCTACCTATAGAGCTAGTCAGTGATAGAGGCACCCACTTCTTGAATGAAGTTATTGAAAATCTGCTCCAAGAATTCTTGGTAGTTCATAAGAAGTCTGCCCCCTATCACCCTCAAGCAAATGGCCAGGCTGAGAGCACCAATAAAATCTTATGCAATGTGTTGACCAAATTAGTGAACAATAAACACTCTGATTGGGACAAACAGCTACACCATGCTGTTTGGGCATACCGAGTCGCCTACAAAACGGTACTCCAAGCCACCCCCTTTCAGATGGTGTTTGGCCAAAATGCAGTGCTACCATTAGATTTCTTAATACCTACATTGAAAGTAGCACAGGAGCATGAATGGACAGGTCATGAACTCTCCTCTAGGATCTTCGACCTAGAACGATTAGGAGAAACAAGACTGAGAGCGGCTGCAGGGATATATGCAGCTAAGAAACGACAGAAGGCATACTTTGACGCCCATGTTTAGGACAAAGGATTGAAGGCAGGCGACCTAGTATTAGTATACACGTTGAAACAACATGTGAGGAAACTAGAGAAGAGAGGCTACGGACCCATGATCATTAATAGAATCTCAACAAGTGGAGCACTGCAACTAGCCACATTAGAAGGTGATGTTCTCCCGAGCTACATTAGCGGATGCAGAGTCAAGTTATATCACGAACCTGTGACAGAAGAGATGCTAAGTCGACTCAACACTGCTAAGAAACGCAAAGAAGAAGAAAAACGAATTCGCGAAGAAGCTCAAGCAGAAGCATTGGAACGCATCCGGAGAATGAAGATGAGAAGACACGGTAGAGAGCAACCTAGGACAGATGCATATGCAGATCAAGGATATCATTTGGCTATGTGTGAAGTTTCAGGTATCAGCGCTCAAAGGATAATTGATCGACGTCCTTTTATAACCTTAGAGATAGGACAAAGAAAGGGTGCAAGGACTGTAAGAGCCTTGATTGACTCAGGTGCAGCCACTAGTGCTGTTAAATTGTCTTACTCTCAAGAGTTGAAATTAACTGTCAATCCTATAGAAGCATATCTTATAGGATTGGGAGGTGTGGAAACCCCTTGCATGGGCGAGGTGGAACTTCCCATCTCCATTCAAGACGAAGTAATGACAGTTAAAGTGCTAGTGTGTCAAGATGAGGACCTCACTGAGCCTCTTGTCTTGGGCCAGGACTGGATCTATGATCATGCAGTCAACCTAAACCTAAGAAGTGGACTTCTTCAGGTATGGGTAAATCATAGCCAAATTACAGTTGAATTTGAAAAGGAGGCATTCAAGGAACTAGGTAAAGCACAAACTCCTGGTCCTTCTAGGGGCGCACATGAAGTTGACAATGCTATTCTTGTCCAAAACTGTATGATGCAGAAAGAGTCTTGTCTCAACAACGGAGTCAAGGAGAAGACGGCACTCTCTTCTTTTCCAAAGGCCAGAGAGATGCGGCATCCAAAGGCAGATCAAATACAGAGGAAGCAGAGCACTACCTACACTGGAGGCCAACAACACGTGCGAAGAAGAATATCTCAGCCGGTGAAACAAGTGTGGGTGCTGAAATGCGAACACCCTGGTGCGACCATGACAAACTCACAGCCGAAACCTCTTATTAGTAATCAACAGCACGATACTAATAAGAAGCCTTTCATAAGTTCTTCTGCGAAAGTAAAGTCTATTTGGGTACCCAAGAAGTCAAGGAAGGCCAGCCCACAATCACGACAAATCTGGGTGCCTAAGGCTTGCTTGCGGGCTCAAATAGCTACACCAAAGCCACACCCAGTACAACATGTTTCACGCACTCGAACATCTGAGGCCCAGTCTTACACATCACGCACGGACACATATTTTTCCATGCGCAAAAGTAGAATCACTCGTAAATGGGTCCCTAAAAAGCCCCATTCTCAAGTAGATACCCCTATCCAACTCTTCAGAGTATCCACAAAATCAATATCAAAACCCATCCACTGTGTTTGGAAACCTAAAACTTGTAATAAACCCCCAAACCCCAGTTGTAAATCCATGCCCACCTACTAACTACGTCACTCTCACACCACATCATTCCACTTAGCTCCTAGGTCTAACCAATCCCTAACTACACACACAAGCACCGAGCACTTACTAACCCACTAATCTCTCTCGAACCTCATGTTAATGTTGTAATGGGGACAAAAACGGTTCTATCTTGTCCTTTACAATGTCAACACATGTTTCTATATTCTCACAGAATCACGAGGCAAGCAGTAACATGGCTGATACGGCAGGAACTAGCTCCCAGGTAGGCACCAACCCCCAAGTCATGGACATTGAAAGTCTTCCCGTTGAGGAGGAATTGAAGGAACGCCCAGTGGCATTGAGGGCATTACACGCAATACCGGTCCAGAATCCTCCACAGGGGCACACAATGCTCGTCAGCAAAAACTCACATTGGTTCAGTGATGTGGCAGGACCCCTAGGTGAAGGCACTTATATGTGGGAGGCCGAGATAGAATTCAATGGGCGCTGGGGCAGATATCACTTTTTCACTAGGGAATTTGAGAGACTACATAATAATGAAGGACTGAAACCTATATGGAAGAAGGCAGGACTCTACGAATACTTCAAATTCCAATTGCCAAAGCCGGATTTTCTAAGATGCTCTTATTTGATCAGCACCCTCACTCCGAGCAAAGACAAAAAGGGATACAGCTCCTTTGTCCTCCCATCTCTCACAAAGGGCAATGAGCTCAAGCGTTTCAGATTAACTATCAACTTGGTAAGGGAAGCTCTAGACATGAAAGGTATGCACATTCCTACGGAGAAAGAGACTATGGTCCCCGACAATATGAAGAACAGGAATCTGACGAAGTTAAAAGACATGGTGGCAATGACGCCTACAATTGCCATTCACTTGCGAATGGTCATGCAACATTTTGCATTTCCCACTCAAGAGAGATTCACAATGCCACCTAAGAAAATATGGTTTAGTCTATATTTGGCTGATGCCTTTGATCTGACAATCAATATGCCCCATTGGATTATCGACCAAATCCACTTGGCTCATCAAAGGTGGTATAAGAAACAAAAGTCTGTACTGTATGGATGCTGTGCCCTCACCAGGATTGTGTATAGATGTCTCGCGTATGATGTACCAGTGCAAAGGGCACTCATTTGGACCAAGGCACAGGAGTTTCAGCGCAGATTATCCTCCGCAGGGCCACCCTCCAAGAAAATGAGAGGCGCCGTTCAGATGCCATGTGCACAACCCCGTGGTGCGACATTGACACCAGAGAAAACCCCACGACTTCCAAGGCGGGTGCAACCATTCACTATTAGATTACCAAGACACAGCACTCATGGACCAAATCTAGTGTTTCCACCTGTACCAATCGACCTAGAGTTCCCGCACGGATTCACTTTAGAAGACTTAACTGATGAGGAGGTAGCCAGAATCATTGAGGCTGTTAACGCAAAAGTCGAGGCAGAACAAGCTAGTGGACAACAAACTGCTACAGACCAACCCCATCCCAGACAACCAGATATCATCGATGTGGAGGGTAAAGAAGAAGGAGAACAAGAGGAGGAACACGAGGAGCAATCAAATGAAGAAGAGCAGGAATATGATCAGGAAGCTCTATAGGTACTTGAAGGCCCGCCCCAGCTTATACGAAAGCATTGAAAAAGCTCTATGACACCATCAACAGAGTTCAAGAGCAACATAGACTGTCCCTAGCAGCAGGCAAGGCTCTTATGAATCAGATCCTTGAGGAGGAAGGCGTCGACGAGAAATACCGTGCCACCCTTGACATGATATCTGAGGCATTAGGCGTCCCTCAAACGGTGCATACCGCCCTTGCACAAGCACGAAGAACGGAACGAAGATATGGCAGACGCCCCCCTCGAGCAGGAAAGCAGATGAATGTACTAGGATCAGAACCACAAGGCACATCCACAATCACGGGCACCACACACGCTGTCCACGATACTGAGGATGCCCATGTATCAAGTGAACCTACATCACCCCCTTTGCCACCCCTGCCTCCAACTCCACCACATTCACCTCCCACAACCAATGTAACCACGACCGTCACCGCCTCCAAGTCCACTACCCATACCGAAGCACAGACCGTCACTCAACCCACACACCCTATCTCCACTTCCTTTGTCTATACGGCCACTGAAACAGTAGTTCCAACCGCTGCCACAGAAAATCTCAACCTCCCGATCACACTCCCCGGCAGTTCATATTCACAATTGCACACACCACTGTACACTTTCACCACTATCACCGCACCCACAATTCCAATATTCACAGTCACTCCCACTACCGCATCCACCGTTGATTTTATGGACATATCACCAACCTCTGCACCTCTCCCTCCCCCCATACCCCCAACATCTCCCATCCCCCCCCCTTCCACATCACCATTTTCCAGCACCGTATCCACACTTCCATTTCCCTTCCCCTTTCCCTTCCCCTCTACATGCAACACCGTACCCGCATCCACCCCTATCAATAATGTATTTAATAATATGTATCAGTGTATGTCGCAACTGCAACAACACTACCAACATCTTGATAACCAACACACACGACTCTTTCGAAGCCATGAGGAACTTCAACTCCGATTCATTGATCTCGAAAGGGAAAAGCGGCTACTACAACAACAACATGCCACTTTACAGGAACAACATGAATAGTTAGTAGCTAATCCACCCCAGTCACATGCAGAGGAAAGACAACATATGGATGAATTGCTACACTCCCAGATAACGGAGAATCTCAAACTCAGACGCAACTTGACCCTCCTACAAAAACACATGTCTACAGCTCTCGAAGAGAATAAACGGCTGCAGAAACAGAATGAAGAGAACTTGGAAGCAGCCATGGAGGGTTCCCCGCAGGAAATCGACCCAGAAAATTTCAAGGCCATTCCCTCAGAGAATATGAAAACTGTGTTAGAAACCCATGCCAACCTCCTGGAGGCCCATGCAGCGTTAGAATGAGAAAGGGATGATCTACTTAAGCAACTGGCAACTCAGCAGGAGTCACCAAGCAAAGCCACAGCCACAGACGACACATCCGAAGAAGTCACAAAACTCAGGGCAGAACTCCAAGAATTACGCAGCAAAGTCATGCAATACGAACGTCAGCCCTCTCCCCTTGTCGAGTCCGAGCCTGAAGATCTAGTGCCAATCGAGATAGAGGAAACTTTCGAAGACCCATATGTTCCCATGCCTGCACCAGGAGGCAAGCAAACAGACGAGGGCATGGACACCATTGAAATAGAGGCTCCTGAATGGATGCAGAAGTTGGAAAAAGTGGCCACAACTCATGATGATAGAGTGGCAGTTCAGATAGCATCTATGTCACGCTTGGAAGAAGTAGTCATAAAATCGGATTACTTTAGGAATCTCTCCCATCATAGGTGGATCGGCACATCCGACGATTTGTATGTTCCTTTCTGTGTCCTAATGGCGGATTACAATGCGGAAATCAAGAGCCACACATCAAAAGAACCAACCTTGGCTACACAGTTTGCACCGGAAGACATCCTAGCCAGTGCCAAGCAGGGCAATATTCGTCAATCGATGTGGAGGATTCGTCTACTAGAAACCTACCCAGAAATGGTAAGAACATGGAATAACATGCCCTTGTACATCAAATACAACCCATGCTACTGCCCTGTGTTTCGAAGAAGGTCATGGCCAGAATACACAAAAACGGTGCTGACAAACAAAGGATGTGAGAAATGGCTCAATTATGTTTACTTAGCACCACCCAAAGGCCAACCTACCATAGGATACATGATCTCGACGATTCGGCATTGGGGGGTCAGGTTTAAAAATGTGCCAAACGTCATGGCCCAAATATGCTTGAAAATGTTTGAGCTCATGTTGGTCACATTCAGGATACTTTCAAAAATGTCAACGAACCTCATCTGTCAGCCCTTGGATTTAATGAAGGAAATTAGGACCTCGTCTACGACATGAGCGCAACCCCATCTATTAAGGTTTTATATGCATGGCATGCGCGTATCAAGTATCTACCAGCCTGCTTCAAACAGACGTTTGAAGAAATGTTCGTCACCGGATTCTGGGAATATCACTCAGAGATATTCATTCCCCGACCATCACATTTATTGCAGTTATTTGCAGTGGAACAAGCTCTTCATTCAGAAAAGTTACGCATACCACATCCAGAGGTTCCCGGGCCGGTAGATTGGGATGCTTTACTCACGGACTTGGCCAAAGGGTTGCGGATTGTAGAACATCACTTAGCACAAGACGTTGTTGAGTACTACATCCAACGACCCACCCAACAAGGGTCTGTTAGGGACGACAGACGCAAGAGAGGGGGGGTGTTGGAACTGAAGGACTCACTAGGCAAGGAAGCTTAAGAAGGGAGTCAGAGAGAAGAGAAAGTACAAGCAGACAGAGCAGTCAACGAGGATCTGGCAAGGAAGCTTAAGAAGGGAGTCAGAGAGAAGAGAAAGTACAAGCAGACAGAGCAGTCAACGATGATCTGGCAAGTAGGCCAATATTTTTTCAAGACATTTATGCACATAAGAGAGGTGGACACAAGGAGAAGGAGCAAGTAGGGAGCTCCAAGAAATGTATGTCAAAATGTTAGAAGAAATCCCTACAACAATAGTGATTTTCATCACTAAAAACCCTTGTAAATACCATTTCACATTTTTGTAGCTCCATTTTGTGCAAGCCAAGGAGTCCTTGAGCTTGAGGAGCCTTAGAAGTACCTACATATCAATTTTCGTATTTTTTAGACTCCGTTTAAGCCCTCAAATTGGCCCTGGAACCTAATTTTTAACTAGGCCGGACACTAGGTCTGGACAGGGCCAAAACCTAGTCAAAAACTATAAATAGAGCTAGAGAGCTCATTTTTGAGGTTAGCTTGTAATAGTTTTGAACTTGTAAGAGCTTTTTGAAAGTAGTATAAGAACTCCATTGCTTCTCACTCTTTGTCTTGCCGTGTGTGCGCGTGTGTGTGTATGTGTCTGCATGTTAGTGTGCTTCTCACTCACACACTTGTGCCTTCACTTGCTCGAGGTCATCATACCATCCTCACGTCTTCCTAGATTGACATTAAAGGAGGTGCTACTCATCATTGAGCTACAATTGGTGATTTTCATTGATGCGTTTGTTGTAAGTGAATGGACTTGGTGATGGATTGAAATTCTTTCTCAACATCATGTGCAAAAGAAATAACTTCATAGAGGGTCATAGGATGTAGGGTGTTGAGCTTAGCCTAGATCCCTATCTCCAAACCACCTTCATACTTTCTTTGCAAGGTATCTTCAAGAATCGTTTCTGGAAAATGAATAAGTAATATTCGTTGCCAAGAACTTTTGTTATAGGTAGTTACAATATCTCCATCTTTCCACCCAAAAGATATCCATGATCGACAAGCATGTAAGTGGAACTAGGGAGGAAGGAAGGACTCCTTGATCTTCATTTGAGATGCATTTCATGTGCTAGGGCGATCGATGCTATGGCACAAAACATTCCACCATAATTCGTCCTTACCCACCAAATAATTGGTAACAACTTTCATTTTCTCATTTTCAGAGTATGATTCATGAGAATAGAAGTCATCAAACTGAGATGCCCATAGAATCATGACAATTAGATTTTTGGCACCAACCTTGGACTGCATGCCTTGTTCTTGGGCAGTAATAATAGCCTTCTGCACCTTAACTAGGTTATTTTCATCACTTTGCAATTATTGGAGTGCAGCATCTCATTCTTTTATTTTGTTTTGAACATGTTGGAGTTCTTGAAGCAAAAGTTCCAGCTCTTGTTTAGGCATTAACAGAGGTAGGGGTTATGTACTAAAATCCTTGGTGCTATAAGTAGGGTCTATGGCTTTATGTAGAGAGCCAAAACCTAAGTCTGGACAAGATGGTTGCCATGAATGCCAAACCACAAATGGAATAGATGCCATGAATCAAAATCAGACACCAAAACCACCTCCATGGATGCCTTGGCTTTGATACCATTATTTCCCTTTGGGTCGTGCACAAACGCATTCGCAAAGGATAGTATTGAAAAAAATCACACAAAATTACTCGGAGAATAGAAAGAGACAAGAGACTTGACACAATATTAGGTACGATGTCCCCTCACATACTCTGATGGATGTGTCTATCAGAGCATGTATATTTATAGGTATTTCTTATTACATTTGAAATAGGAGATATAGGAGGGTGGCACTTTGAAAACTATGCTTTTTCAAAAAGCCACTTTATTTACAAATTTGTAATCTGGTATTTTTACAAAAACATAACTTTCTAAAGCGATCTATTATTTTTACAAAAAATAGCTAAAATATTATCTTCCACATTAAAACCCTTGGGACATTAGAATCCATTTATCATTCCATTATTCCATAAAGTATAACATCTTCTCTCTACAATTTCATTCAATTGAGAATAGTACCTAGTAGTTACTTCCCTCTTGATGTCTTTATTCTACAAGAGTTTCTCATCAAATTCTTTGGAGAATTAAATTTCCCCTCCATTAGATGTGAGCTTCTTGAGTGATCTACTTGTACAATTATCCACATGTGCTAGATACGTTTTGAAGCAAATAGACACTTCATTGTTAATTTTGATATGGTAGAAAATAGTCCATTTTCTATGATCATCAATAAATGAGACATAATACCTTGATCCAGGCAATGAACGTTCTTCACTTGGCCCCCATACATCTATATGTACTAACTCCTATACGTGTTTGTGGATGTAGGCTCTCTATTTGAATGGTTGTCTTTGTGCGTTCCCAATCAGACATGCATCACATCTACTAATCATGTGTTGCTTTGATATGTTTGGCAATCGAGGAACACAGTGATCCTTGTATATATCTTTGAAGGTTCTTTCATTCACATGAGCTAGTCTCTTATGCCACACTTGAAGCTCAATTAGGCTTTGAGGCAAAAGTTGAATAGAGCTATGTGTGTAAATCATGTCGAGAATAGGAATTCTCTTAGAATGAGACCTATTCTTTATGAGCCTCATGAATACGGTTTTTGAAGGAAGCTTTGATAAATTGGCACTATAAAAGCTTAAACATTGGGAAGTTCCTAAGTGGAAATATGTTCATAAGAGGATTTATAGCACTTTCTTCAACTAACGCTTCTCACTTTCATGTTTCTCAAAAATTAACGAAATCAAAAAAACAATATATAACATGCCTTCAAAGGACATTTTACGGATGCAAAGTACTTGACTATGATGAAGAGCTCTTTGGGATTTTTGACAAGATCTCTTTTGTTGATATGATATTTGACTTACAAGAGTTGATTATGGGAGGAGAAATGATTGTGTGGTTCATGCTCATTCTATAGAAATTTATAGACAAATAGAAACAAATGAATTGAATAAAGAGGGAAGACAAGTTTTTGTTGAAACAAAGTATTAAAAAGTTGATGAAAAGGTTAAACCACTTTCAATTTTGCTTCTTGATAATAATAATCAGCTTATGGATGGAGTGAAAAATCAGCCACCACTGAGAGACAAGAGAAAGTTAGGACATGATTTCAAAGACGACACCCTTATGGTAGCCCACATGATAGTTTTTATAATACCACATGCACCATGAAATCTTCAAAAAATTTTGGTACCAAAGACTCATATTGCAAAACTAATTGATTTTTCAAAAGAAAAAGTTAGAATGGGGATTCTTCATCCATCAAGTTCTTGTTATTCCAATTGATAATTCACCATTCCAAAAAAAAATGGGCCTTTACGATTAATTTAAGATCTACAAGTAGTTGATAAATTAACTATTTGGAATCTTGAGACTAGAATAATTGTAGATGAATATGCAAAGAATTTCTCAAGAAAATTAATTTTCTCGATGGGAGACCTCCCTTCTAAATGTGATGAATTCTAGTTAGACCCTTAGAGTTTTGATTTGACAACCATGAGGGCACCAATTGGACTTGTGCACATGTATACCTTGCCACAAGGAGCCACAAACTTAGTGGTCATATGATGAATGGTATGCATAAGGTGTGTTGCTTTAGCACAATGGTGAGTATCAACGTGAGGAGATCCACCTCATAAATTTAATTCAACAAAGACATGAGGATTGGTATGAGGACCATGAGCAAGTGAATGAACAAGTGTGTTAGTTCGAAGCAGAAAAGCATGCACGCACATACGCACACATGCACACAAGGCAAGAACAAAGAGAAGAAAAATGGAATGCTTTCTATTACAAAAGAACTCTCTTACAAAAGCTTTAGTCTCTACCAAGCAAACCTCAAAAATGAGCTCTCTAGCTCTTTTTAAAGTTTTTCACTACCTTTGGCCCTCTCCACACTTAGTGTCCGTCCTAGTTAAAAATTAGGTTCTAGGGCTTATTTGAGGGCTCAAACAGAGTCTAAAAATTGTGAAATGGGGTACGTAAGTACTTCTAGTACTCTTCAAGCTTGAGGATGACTCATCTTGAAAAAAAAATCTAGAAACTATCCACCATCTCCTCCAACATGGGCTAAGGTTATTGAGCGGATATATAACATAGATGGATGAAAAGGAGTAATGGTTGGACTAGGTTTTGATCAGTCATAGTGAAGGATATGGAAATTGTACCACAACAACAAGAAGGTTGGTACATTGAATACACAAATTGCGGACATGGATCAAGAGGGAGCTAGCTTAAACGATAGTAAAGATGTAAGGAATTTATAATTTTGGGTGATAATTATGGGTTATTACATCAATGACACTACTATATTCTTTATGGACCCAATAGAAAAGGAAGTTTTCCTAGTTGATGGGGCCGGCACTAACAAGGAATGGGAAGGAATAGCACAAATTGTTGATGTCATAAGTTTTTGTATGTTGGTTCAACACCACAATCAAGAACTATATGATTGTGTGTTACAATTTACATGCTTGAGAGATGACTTATTCATAAGAGGAGGATTTTGCAAAAATTCTTTGCATATGGTATAATTGAGTAAGTTCAATTTTATCCACACCCTTATAGAAAGCAAAACGTTTTGACAATCGTAAGACAATTTCGAATATCAAATTTATTGTTTGCATAGAATTACTCCTTCGATAGGTCTTCAACCCTAGAGCTGATTCTCTAAGGTTGAGTACCTTAGTCTTGATTGGAAGCCTTTCCTAGCCACTTGGTTTGTACATGAGAGCTTGCAGAGTTTTCTTTTAGAGGCCATGTGATTTCATGTGATTTTCTAAACTTGGGAAAGAAATATCTTAAATAAATTAATGATTTTAGCTTTCTATGTTGTTATGTAAATCATGCATAATATGGCATGAAATTTGAGAATAAATACTACTAGAAAAATATTCAAATTATATCTTATGTCTCTTCTCAGGAGAGCGCCTTTCGAGTCTTTATCATATCCACATCAGGACGATATGCAATTAGCATACATTATTATGTGATGAACGTCACTCTACTCAATAAAAAAGTAAAACAAAAATAATCCACTTTGATCGATGTTTGAATGATTTCCCTCATAATTGGCGGATAATGAAGATTCCACACCTTTTCTTCAAGCTCTAAGCTTGTTCTTTAATATCATTCATAATTCCCTTCCCTTTAGTTTTGAAGGAAAAAGAGAAAAGAGTTTTACTCTATCAAGAAAGAGACAAACGTAGCTACATGGTCCATCTCTTCTTTCATACTCTACAAGCCCTTCAATTGCCTCATTGGGGGCCACTCGAAGTGCCTTTTGGGCGTGAGACCACCCAGAAAAGAAGATGAATGCATGTAGGATATGCAAAATTTTTCTATCTTTCTTTATTAATGGCATTTAAATCCCAGAAAAGAAGATGAATGCATGTAGGATATGCGAAATTCTTCTATCTTTCTTTATTCATGGCATTAAAATCCCGTTTACAAACATTGAGCTCAAGTCATGCTCTATAAGGAGAACGTTGTGAGATGTTTATTTCCATCTAAAGAGGAGAGTGCGGGTATTATCTTGGTAGTGTGGCTGCCTGTCAAGTGGTTGGGTGAGCTCACGGCAGTGTGCTTAGCAATTCACACACACACACGTGAGGCCACCCGGTCATGCGTGCCCGCCTGTGAGCTAAGAAAAAGGGAGCATGAAGGCCTCCTTGAGTCCTAAACGTAGTGTGGGCTCATAGGGCTACTCTTTTGAAGTCCAACACAAAACACAGACCTTCAAGGCTAGTAAAACCACAAACGAGAAGAACCAAAACCTCATTTTGGGAGGATAAATTAATCGCTCATGCAAACAAGAGAGTGTCAAGGTGACTGAAGAAAAACCTTAGGAATTCTCCTACAGTTTTTAGATAATGCTCCTTTGAGTGAAAGCAACTATCCATCACAAAGGACTGTAGGTCCTCATCATCCCCTTCTTCTTTTACGACCTCCTTACAGTCACATTCTTCTAGCAAGGGGTCACACATGAAGAAAGAGATATTATAACCCTCCTCATCACAATGAGGCATCTACTATTCTTCATTGACAATGAGGTCCATGGTGGCTAAGATTTTGGCCCAACCATGAGGCTCATATTCCTCAGCTCAAAAGGTCATCGGTCTCTAGGCTTGGTCTGTTACCGGTGTGTCTCCTTGAGAAGTTGCTTCTTCTCTCACTTTTAGGTATCTTCCCACTTCCTCTACGAACTTGCACATCCAAAAGTGACTATCTTCATGCATCCAAAATGGATGGGAAGAAATTACAAAATGTACAGTGATTGAATCTTCTTGCGCCTTCTCGATAGGATTCCACTCTAGGGGTGTTACATCTCTAAACATATAATCTTTCGGATTGACTATAGTTATGACCCCTAAATGCTACAAGTAAAAGGACTTGGTTACCCAATCTTCTAGTATTTGCACTTCTCCTAGGAAGGGTCTTCCTAGGATCATTTCAAAGGTGTTATTGTTACTAAAGTCACATATTGCAAAGGTGTGCTCAACTCTACACCACAATTGGTTAGAGTTATGCTTTCTAGCAATCTTGAGGTCATTCAATATGTCCGTCAGCCATTTGAAGCTTCATTCTAGTTGGTCTCAATGCAGGTTTGCCCCATTGTTTCCACAAGGAGGTGGTCATAATCACAACACCAACACCTAAATCTAAGATAGCTTTGGTTGTGTAACCTTGGTAGGTGATTGGAAGATAAGTGTTACCTTCTTCACCCTCACTCATGTCTCCTATTTTGTCTAGAGGTATCTATGGTACTTTCAGCTTAGAGTCTACATTTGACATATTGGAACCAAGTTCTGGAACCTGATTTGCCGCATGTTTCCACAACTCACGTTTTACTTTGAGCAACTCTCACTACAACATATTAGGTGTATACCGAGGCTTTTATCGAGGAAATTGAACGGGGTTTTTTTTGCCCTGACATCGGTGTAAGTGTCAATATATGCATCAAAACAATAGCGCCAATATAGGTGTCAGTATAGTCATTAGTATAAGTATCACTATGTCCGTCGATATAAGTATCAAAAATATCGACGCTCATACCGTTGCCTATACTGGCCTTTATACCATCACCTATTGGGAGTACTGTCAGTTATACTGGCAACCATCCTTGGAGTACCATCGCTTATACCGAGGACCATATTCTACATTTGTTTTTGGCACAGTGTCTTGTCTTTTGCTACAGCAACATTACCATGATGTTGTTTAGCAAAAGACAATACACTCTGCCCAAAAAATGGAGTACATGTGATGTATACTCTAATGGCAACCGAAATATGATTTCATAAAGCAAAATACTATAGGACACAAAAGGGATAATCAGAATCAACCATGAACCATGAACCATGTACAAAAAAAGTTATATATTTCATAAATGAAGCATGAACAAGAGTATGGCAAACAATTTTCATATATGAGGCAAATACAAAATGTGGAAAAGCACTGCCATATCAGAATCAAATACAGAGTTTTGGTGCACCACTGCCATATATAAGCCAAATACAAAATTCTGGCACACCATTGTCATACACATGCACATAATGATCGAAACATCCATATCAGCAGTCGTGCAACAAAGAACATTCATGAAATAAGACAAATTCACATGATATTTATAAATAACAAGTAAAAACCAAGTTTCTAAATTCATCAACTCATCACAAATGCTCCCATGAAAGCTCTGCAGTGCGTCCCTCCAAGTCCTCCAATAGTGCAACCAATCCATGATGATATCCATAAGCCTCCTCCGTTTGTATTGGAGGATGACCCATTGCTAGTTCCTACAACAAATATAGAAAACATTAGAGGAGCATACATGAAATGCTTAGCACAAATAAATTGCATAAACCAAATGGTACTTACAAAATTGTGATGCATAATGTCATATCTGACATTGCCCAAATGTGATGGTCTAACCGTATCTAAACGTGTGGCTATGGCATGTCATTGTTGGCGATATCAATCAGGAATCTGTTGCTCCGCATTGTGAATCATATTCCACTCCTGAGCATCTAACCAGACAGGCTTTCATAATCTATCTCTTAAAGCATCATGAGCCTCGGATCGTTGATGGGATATAACTTCATGTGCGGTGTGGAGAATCTGATGGAGAGTGTTAATCTCCCAAAGAACAAGCTACTCTTGAATTTAGAACACCTCTATATCAAGAGTAACTCAAAACCTTCACTAATTTGGAGGCTCAATGAAAATGTTTTATAAATTGTGAAGAAGAAGACTCTACAGAAAGTCTGCTGCACATAACTCTCTCATTGACTTATCAAAATGCGATTATTCTGGATGCATCACTCATTTCTCCATTGTTGAAAGGATTAACGGAATCTTTTCAAAGTTTTGCTACTACTCTCCATTTGTTTGCAAAAGGAAATCCTAATATGTATGCATTTGATGAGGTTGTGTCTCTTCTTTTGCAAGAAGAGCAATCTAGAGTGAATATGAGTGGTCTGATTGAGGGAACACAAGCACTTGCTATCTTACAAAATAGGATATCAAAACCAAGGCCTCAAGCTTCCTCTTCCACTCATTCCTCTAATGATGGTGATTTGCAAAACAAGAAGAGATGCAAATAATGTCAAAAGGCTTTTCATACTATTGATGAGTATAGAAAGCTTGCTAAAGGCAATGAAAAGAAGAAGTAATCTAGCATGTCCATTGCTGAAAATTCAACAAATGTGAAGAATGATGAAGCTAACATGGCTCAAGATTTTTGGGCATGTGTTGTTACATGTCATTATGATGCATCTTTGCATTCTAAATGTATGGTTGTGAGTGAGGATGATTCGGATTGGTTCTTTTATAGTGGTGCTTCAAATCACATAACATCATGCAATCCTTCTCCTTGATGCTCCAAAGTACAGAGTGCATTTCTTTTCCCTTATCCCATGTCTATAAGGTCTATTTGAGTCTCCATAAGCTCAAGGGCTGGTCTTGTGTTCGTTGGCTAGATCGAACTTTGTTGCTTCAAAATGCACTTTTCTACCTCCTACTAGCTTCCCAAGTTCTTTCAATATGTAGTTCTTTTCATTCAAAATGTTTAGATGAAATTCTAAGAAATTTTCACCATATTGAACTAGAGCTTTGGGGATTAGTAACTTTGGTAAGATAAGACTACGAATAATTTACTATGGCTAATGGGATAGTAGACAAAGAATATCTTCCATTGAATATAGTGCTATTGAATTGGTTATCTTTCAAGATAGCTATGCTTCGATGAATCTCAATGATGCAACAGAATAATAAATAAATATGATACATTATGATCCATAAGTTTATATTTATGAACAATTTGGATTTGAGGATGATAAAGCTCCTTGGCAAAGCATATATAAATATATGAGTACCTTGCGACCTTCCTCAAGCCTCTCAATAAATAGATTCAAGAAAATGTTTTCAACCTCTTCCTAAACAACGTATTTATTTGGTGGCATGCTAAAGAAAAAGTAATAAATCCACAAAGAATTTAGTGTAAAAAAAGTCTTCAAGTTAATGTCATGAGAGACATGGAGGAAGCTTTATGGGCACATTACAAGGGTTTTTGGGAATGTATGGAAAAATTAGGGAAAGCTATTGATGGTCAAGGTTTTATGTGAATGTAAGAAACTATGTGAGCATTTGTGCGACTTGTAAGATACATTTTATTAGGCATAGAGATGCCTTGGATTCATCTCACACTCTTGGTATGTTTTACAATGGGATAGTTGATCTTGTAACCATGTTGAAGGAATTGATAAGATGAGGTATATTATGATGGCAATGAAAGAGATAACTAATCATGAGCAAGGTGAGAAGTTAAAGCCACTAAAAAAGAAATTAGAAGTTTGCAAATATATTAGTGAAGTGAGAATATTTGAAGGACCTTGTGTATCCTATTTGAATTGGATCCTTACAATACTCATGTTGTACACCAATTATATAAATCGTTGAATACAATAGAATTTTTTTATGGAAATAGAAACACTAAAGGGAAATGAGGAAGTAAATAAATTTCATTTTGATAGTCAAATCATGAAACGACTAGACTACTCCTAGAATATAAATATCATTTTAACTATTTACAATACTACTATTTTGAAAGGCTAGGTCATTAGTGAATATGATGATGAGGGATAGTGATATGTAGATCCTTTTCAAGCAAAACATTTTCAAGACATTCTAAGAAATCTTCATCAGATTCATAGAGAGATTTGGGGACTAGTAAGTGTGGTAAAATTAGACAAAAAAATGATTTATTGTGGCTAACGCGATAGGAAAGAAGTGTTGGATAGAGTGAATTTCTAGTTGATCCCTTCCTTACGAGACTCATTCATAGTTGTAGTCAATAATGGAAGTAAACCCCTACTTCAATCACATCCTAAGGTGTATAACATGATTTTTTATAACGTTTTTATCCCTACTTATTGACTCATTTTAGTTTAATCATCTTGGAGTTTTATGTATAACATTCATAAAATGAAGATATGCAAAGAATGGTTGTTGATTAGGAACTAATTAAGTAGTCTACCTTACTTAGAGAAGTGCTTTGTTACTTATGCATTTGGTTGAACTAAGAAACTTTCTTGATGAAGCTACAAGACTCCTACATTTGCATAAAAAACATCATTCAAATTCTTTGTGTCATTCATGTGAGCTTTGGATGTGGATAATTATTATACATGCCCTATTAAGGTGACAATAGCACCTAAGTTTCATACGGACATGGGAATCCTCCCCAACAATGTCCTAATACACACATACATATATGGCATTGTTTCCATGCATTGCTCGGATAGATTCTCACTATCCCTCTCTCCTTTTCAAGTAAAAAGTATATAAAATTCTTATTTATTGTGCACAGGAATTATATCCAATTCGAAGTCAGCTATGTCCAAAGTCCACTATAGGTTTACCATGCTTGGTACTATTATGATCTTAGGATTTCTTTTACCTTCATAGTTGTATGGAAAAGTTCGAGTGTTTGTACAAAGTGAAAGCTGCATTTCAAGGTAGTCGTTATAATGTAACATGAGAAGTGCAAAATGTTACCATTAGCATAGACCCATATGTAGATGCACGAACATTTTTAATTGCACCTTTGCAATATTACGATGTTATACTCGGTATGCCTTTTTATCATCATTAAAACCCACGCATTGACTACCACACACATACCTTTAACTTTGAATTTAAAGGTCAAATCATTACTTTGTCTGCACGACATGATTTCCAGTCATTTCCATTGATTGTCATACTCAAGTAAAATGTGCATTTAAGAAAGGAGGATCAGGTTACCATCAGATTTGTAGGACACTAAGTGATAATTTTAAGAATTCTTTAGAACTCCAACTAGCCATTATGAACTTATGGTAATGCCCTTTGGACCTGCTAATGCCCATATTACATTTGCACGAATGATGAACAACATTTTTCTTGATTACCAAGCTTTTGTTCTTGTATTCTTTGATGATATACTTGTTTACAGTAAGAATGATAGTGAGTATGAGAAGCATCTTAAAACAATTTTTCATTTACTATGAGAGAACACACTTTATGCTAATCCAAAAAACAGTTACTTCTTTCAACGTAAGCTAGAAAATATCTAGACCATATTATTTCAAGTGAAGGTGTGCATGTGGATCCAAAGCAGATTAAATTTATAGTAGACAATGCATGGGGGGAGATTACACCCAATATTGCATTTTGTCTCATCTCCTTGCGTGTTTATTTTTTTGTGTCTTCTACATTTGTAAACATTGTGTGCAGGTGAGCAAGATCGTAATAACAATTCTAAAGGAAGTCTTATAAATGTGAGTTTGTTTCATTTGTATTTATTGATACGCAGAGTTAAGATCAATTGTACTAAAAACACGTGCTGCACAAATTTTATCTAACAAATCATCTATCCTAGGAATAGGATATATATGTTTGATTGTGATCTTATTGAGAACTCTGTAGTCAATGCAAATCCCATAAGTCTTGTTCTTCGTCTCTACTAAAAGAACAGGTGCTTTAAAGTTAGAAGAACTAGTTCTTATAAGTCCTTTATGGAGTAGATCCTTAACTTGATAAGCTATTTCTTGTTGATGTAAAGATCCATGCATATAAGGTGCTTCATGGGGAGGAGAAATATTTGGAATTAATTCTTTACTATGTTCAAGAGATCCCCTACAAGGTGGTAGTTTAGAAGGAAAATCAGACATAAAAGAATTCTTATAGGAATGCATAACTGATTTTTCTGCATCAAGAAGTGTATTTGTGTAATCAATTATATTATTGATAAAACAAAATGCATGAATTATACCTTTCCCAAATGCACATTTGACTTGATTATGACTAATTAATCAAAATTGTTGGAAATAATGCATTGCAAACAAAGAAATGCCTTTATTGTTAAACTTAAAACTACATGTCTGTGTGATAATCATTGCATGGATTATAATGATGAAAAAGGGGCATACCAAGTATAACATCATAGGACTGAAAAGAAGGAATTAAAAATGTACATTCATCTACGTAGGGATCTATACAAATCTGAATGTTATGCACTTCACTTGTAACATTATATCTATTTCCTTGAAATGCAACCATAACTTTATAATAGAAGGAAGTGGGTTTCATTGGAGATCTTTCAATAATATAAGAGAAATAAATTCATGCGAACTACCATCATCATGTAGAATATTAACAACTTTACCATTAATAGTACCTTGCATGGAAAGTAAAGAATGGATAGAAATTGCACTACCCAAGGTACCTAGATCTTGTTCCAATACTTCTTCAGTCCAATCAGGTTGAATCTCTTCATGAACCACCTCCATGTTGGTGTCACTCTAGCTCAATGGTAAGTACCAACGTGAGGAGCTTCACCTCATTAATGTCAATCCGCGGAGACATGAGGACTAGTTGAAGACTATGAGCAAGTGATGGCAGAAGTGGGTGAGTCAAAGCACACAAACATGCACACACTACACACACACGTGCACAAGGTAAGAGCAAAGAGTGGAAAAATGGAAGATCTGCGATTACAAAAGAACTCTCTTCCAAAGCTCAAACCTACATCAGAACTTTCTCAAAATTGAGCTCTCCAGCCCTTTTTATATTTTTTTGAGTGGTTTTGGCCCTTTACAGACCTCTGTCCGGCCTAGTTAAAAAATAGGTTCTAGGGCTTATTAAGGGGACTCAAAGAGAGTCTAAAAATTATGAAAATTGGGAGGATGATAGTTCTTATACTCCTCAAGCTCGAGGACTTCTTGGCTTGAACAAAATGGAGTTCCAAAAATGGAAAATGGTATTTACAATGCTTTTGAGTGATAGAAAAACACTTTTTTCATAGGGATTTCCTCTAAAAATTTGACAAGTGCTTCTTGGAGCTCCCTACATGCTCCTTCTTCTTGTGTGTCCATTTCCTTGATGCGCTTCCATGCTTTCTCCTTAACCTTGAGTGTCAACACTCCCCCCCCCCCCTCTAGAGCCTGTCGTCCCTGACACAACCTTGTTGGCGTAGGAGTTCCATGTAGTACTTGAGGAGTAGTGTCCATTAACAAGAGTAGTCCATCTTTCAAATATAGCTTGGTCAGTTGTCTGGTGTTGTACTCGTCCCCTGCTATGCAAGTTTTGGTCCTATTGTATGCATTTCTTCCTTGGATTTGAGTGAGATGTGTATTTGTGAGCTTCCCAAAAACTTCTAATTGCTCAAAAGAGGTTGTCGCTGTTGATTTTGAGAAGCTATCGAATGTGAGTTGCTTCATAGCTATTGAAGTTATTACTTTTATGTCCTCTAAATCTTTTGTGCCAGGTACTTGTAACCCATAATGAAGGATGAGCAAGTGTATTAGTGCATGGGTTGAAAACATTATGTGCCTTGTGCACGGCTTTGCTTTTTGGATAGGATTCCACTATAGGGGTGGTACATCTCTAAAGGTATAATCCTTTAGATTGACCTTGGTGCTGACCCCTAAGTGTTGTAAGTACAAGGGCTTGGTTCCTCAATCCTGTACTATTTGCAATTGTCGTAGGAAGGGTCTTCCTAGGATCATCTCATAGACATTATTTTTCTCAAAGTCACATATAGCAAATGCATGTTCAAACTCTACACCACAAGTAGTTAGAGTTCTCCCTTCTAGCAATCCTAGAGGTCTTTCAAAATGACCATCTTCTATTTGAAGCTTCATTCTAGTTGGTCTTAATATGGGTTTTCCCCATCGCTTCAACAAGGAGGTGGTCGCAATAGCAACACTAGCACCTGAATCTATGATTTCTTTGGTTGTGTAACCCTGGTAGGTGATGGGAAAATAAGTATTACCTTCTTCACCTTCACTCATATCTCCTATTTTGTCTAGAGGTATCTCTGGTACTTTGTGCTTAGAGCCTGCTTTTGGCATATTGGAATCAAGTTTTGGAACCTGATCCTTCACATGATTCCATAGCTTAGGTTTTGCTTTGAGCAGCTCTTCTATAGTGAGATGACACTGAACCTTAGTGTTCTTCACAACATCAGTGTTTCTTGGAACCAAAGAGACTTGATTTCTTACCAATATTGTGGGAGCTCTGATTTGACGAGATTCAGATTCCCATGGGCCTCTAAATTGTGGCAACTCTTGTAAAGAATTAGATTCAAAATCTAATCTTTCATCTTGTTGTTGCTCTGTTTGGTCTCCATAAATAGATAGAATGTCTTGGGGAAATTGATCATGAAGATCATCAGTCTCAGGAATAGGAGGGGGATTATCCTTCTCCTTGGCCCATTTCACTTCTTGTATTTCCCACAAGAAGTCTTGAGAGTTTTGCTGAATTGAAAGAGGTGTTCCATCATCCACGGAATCAGGAACATAAGCTTTCGTTGGTGGTAAGCTATCTCTTTCAATAATTGGTTGAGCCTATGGAGGTAAAGAAACATGGGGCTTGTTTACCAACTCTTCTAATCTTTCTAGTTAGCCCTGAAAATGCAAATCCGGTTTGATAGAGTTTGTCTGATTGAACTTTCGACTAGTCTCGAGCATAGCTTGAGATAGTTCTACCATTTCCATGCACATTTTTGTCTGTTCAATCTCTCAATCTTCTCTAGGGTGGCTCTTCTCTAGCTTTGCTGTTGTTGGCCCTTCTTCAAGTCGATCTTGGTAGGCCTTGAACATCATGTCCATGCCTTCTTGGGTTGGATCTATAACAACAGACCCTAGTTGCGATCTATTTACATTGGCTAGTGGGGTGGAATGAGGTGGTGTGGATAAAGTTTAGCATGCAAGGGGCTTTGAGATGCAATGTCTCAATTTTCTTTCGCATCTTCCAAGATTTCTTCTAGTTGAGATAACTTTTTATTCCACTTGCGATTACCTTTCTCTCTAGTATCCTTCCAAGTTGTTGTTTTCCTCTTACCCAGCCCTCTTGATTCAGTTGACTCTGATTGATCAGCTAGTTTTGCTTGTTGTATAGCTTCGACCCTAGTAATTGTCTCTATAGGATCCATGTTATTGTTGCTTGCACTTGAATCCACCACTAAGCCTACCACATTAATGGGTGTAACCTTGGGCACACTAGAGGGATTCTTGGGACAATCTCTAGTGAGATATTCTTTGCCACACTCAAGACAAGAACCTTGTATTGTGATGTTTTCTCCTTGTCCTGGAGTGGGTGAATGGGGACATTCATGAATGAAATGCTCACCACATCATCCAAAACATGGACCTCTAGGGACTTGTGGTCTTAC
The DNA here is from genome assembly GCA_020310875.1 of Ceratopteris richardii. NCBI lineage: Eukaryota > Viridiplantae > Streptophyta > Polypodiopsida > Polypodiales > Pteridaceae > Ceratopteris > Ceratopteris richardii. Next base: position 90,110,674 of record CM035428.1, on the reverse strand, counting down.
TTGTCTCGCTTGGGGCGTGTAATTGGGATTCATATACATGACATTGGAGTATTCTGGCTCCCAATTTTGTTGCATAGGTGGTGTCTTGAATTGATAGGAATAAGCCTCACTCTGCTCTACTGACTCTGTGTAATAAGCTTGTGGATTGTCTTCATGGGAGTAGTCTGAACTATGAGCATGAGAGTCATTTTCTAAGACCAATGGGGTTAGTGGCACCAATGCTCTATTAAGCTTCTGCTCTACCACTGCATACTTAACTCGGATCACATTGACAAGAGCTGGTGGTTGGTTTCCTAGGGCTATTTGTGGCCTATATGGTGCCTGATATTGCTATTGTGGCCTATAATATGGCTATTGGTATTGAATCTGATATGTGCCTTGCTGGTAAGGTTGCTGATAATTTTGTCTGATAGCTTGCCTATTATATGAACAATCTTGAGTCGTATGATTTGTGTATTTTCTCTTAGTAGTGCAATATAGAGCATTAGAGTTTCCTTGGGGCTGAGCCATCATTGGACAAACATTAGCCCTGTGGTCTCCTCCACAATTGTAGCATCACTTCCATGAGGTGGCCCTTGCGGCTTGTCTTTTTTGAACTCCTAGCTTCTTGACAACTTGCTCATCTATCCCATCTATCTACGTGGAGGTTCTGGAAGTATGATTGGTAGAACTTTCTGAATCCTTATAGAGTCTGGACAATCATAAATCCTCACCCAAATTATCTTCCATGTCAATACATATCTGCACACACTCTTCTATGGATCTAGGCTCTTTCAAGTACACATATGATCTCAACTTCTTGCTTAGCAAGCCATCTAAAAACAAAGCCACTTGTTTGGTTGTTGTGGGTAATTCTGGCATAGGGCATCTTTCCAAGTACTATCTAAACCTTCTTCTTGCATGTCGAACTATTTCTTGGGGTGTTTGCTTGAAGCTATGGATCAAGGATGATGTGTTATGCCTAACACCACTCATGGAGAATTCTATAATGAATTCTTCTAGCAGTTGACCTATCTCTCGGTAGTTGCAATTGTTCAAGGGTTGGAACCAAGCTAAGGTAGTACCCTTGAGAGTCAAACCAAATGTCTCAAACTGAGTGAAGAAGTCCTCAATCAGTTCAGCTCTAAACACTTGTTTGAACTCGGCCACATGATCATAAGGGTCTCCGAATCCATCAAAATAGTTCTTCATAGCCTTGACCACTTGACAAAGTCTAAGGGTTCTTGAGTGCTCTCGAGGTCTAGGCAATGGAAACTCATGTTCATCTCTTTGATGCCTATGTGCTCTATGTCTCTCCCTTTCACGTCTTTCATTTTGTAACCCTAATCAGGCTCTACCTGTGGCTTGTGCAAAGCTTACCTCTAGTCTTTCTCTAGTTCTTTCCCTCTAGTTTTCATGAGCCTTAGATGATCTTGCTCCTTGGAGGCCATGGGAGACATTAGATCTCGATCGGGGGAAAATTGATTCATCCTTCCAAGTGTATGCATGCCTATGCTACTTTGTTACCAAGAACATTTTCTCAGATGTGTTATCCAGATATACAACTTTGACTGGTATCTCTCGGTCCTTGAACTCATAGACGGTGACTATTGGGTTAGGTTGATCTGGTTTGAATCTCCAAAAGGCTTCCTCTGTTTCTCTATTGAAGAACAATTCTATGATTTTGTTCTATTGGGGAATCCACTCTAGAGTAATTACCCTAGTCAAGACTAACTTACCTCGGGGAGTCTTGGGTTCTCGACCTAGGTCTCCTTGTTCTAAGTCTCTTATGTCATTCTCAGGAATGATATTTCTAAACTCATATGTCCTTTCTGGTAAGTTGGTAACCATATACATGGTTCCTTCCTTATCAATGTATGACCCCTCTTCGAACTAGACCACCAGGTATTCAAGTCCAAATGGTTGATCTGGATTTTTGAGTTGGACATATGATCGTCTTAGACCATCCTCATAGATGCAGGCACCTAATCGCTTGGTCCTAATATATTCCAATTGTGTCTCATAGGGGCCTTATGGTGTTTGTAAATAGGTAGTACGTGAGGTACATGTGGATCTTTCCATGCTAAAAGACATTTTTGAGTCACTTGCTTCAGAACTTGATGTGTAGGAATAATCGCTAAGTTGTTGAGCCCAAGACTTGGCTGTATGGTTGACACTAGCATTAGATGATCTAATGCTTTGCCTATCCTTTCCTAAGTGTCTGCCATATCTTAGGTGCATAAGCTTTGTGTAAAAGTCCAAAATTTCCCTTTGTATTGCTCAAAATCCTTTGGAACTCCTTGGTTTCCTAGTCCACCTGAGGGTCAACTTCAAAATACTATATCTCATAATCCACGAGCTTTCAAATGAACCCAAAATCACAACAAACAGATTTCATATGAGAAAGTTATGTCAGTTTAGGGTTTTGGGGGTTAAAACAGGGAAACAAGATCTCTCGAGGAGTACCTCAGAACAGGCGATATGATACCAGATTTTCACGTTATGATACGTCTATTTTCGATGATACGCGATACCACTATGGATAATACCACCTCAAACGATAGGATACCACCGAGGCGGTAGGAACTTCCATGATACGATACTAGTATCCATATGATATGATACCAGAAATGGCCATGACAGGATATCAACTTCATGATACGATACCAGCAGTTAGGACGATGCGATACTAGTTTATAAACCATACGATACTGCTCAATAGATGATACGATACCACTGAACTAACATGATATGATACCAGAAATCACCCAATATGATTTTGACTCTTTGAGCGATACTATACTGACTCTTTGAGCAATACGATACTAAAGGATCGAAGGATACGATACCAAAATAGGAGGTGATACCATATTGAGTTGGCGATATGATACCGCTCGGTCGACGATATAATACCATGACTGACACAATACGATACTACTGGGGTGATTGTGATCGCAATACTAGCACTTGATGATACGATACCAGAATGGTATCGCGATACCTCAAGTGGGTATGCATGATACGATACCTCGACAAGTATCACGATCACGATACACAGGAGTTCTAGTATCATGATATCAACACTCAACCAAACATGAGGTCCAAAATCAAATCTTTTTGCAAATATGTGTACCTTATGTTCTCCTTGTCACTCCTATGTGGCTGTAGACAGAAACTCACCCTCCAAACTCAGGATACCACTACTGCGATACCAGACACAGGTCATTTCAGCCTATGCGATACTTCTCTCAGATTTTTGATGTTTTAATAGTGTGAATTTCTATAGTTCATCCACGCTTAAGCTTTGAATTCTCTCTTAACTCCTTGCACAACCAAGAATGAAGAAGAAGAGGCAAAAATAGGAAATGTGCAGTCAGAAAAGCAAAAAATCGGAAGAATGTGAAGATAAGAGGAGATGCTGGTGATGATAATGATGAAGGTGAAGAAAAACTCAGAAATTAAACTGAAAATGATGATTTTTTTACCTTCCAACATCGCTACTCTAAGTCTTACCATCACACACTCATCCCCCAAGCTCTCTCCTTGGCAACGGTGCCAAATTTAGTGTCACTCTAGCACAATGGTAAGTACCAAATGTCAATCCGCAGAGAGGTGAGGACTAGTATGAAGACTATGAGCAAGTGATGGCACAAGTGCATGTCAAGTGAAAGCACACAAACATGCACACACATACACACACATGTGTAGAAGGTAAGAGCAAAGAATGGAGCAATGGAAGATATAGGATTACAAAAGAACTCTCTTACAAAGCTGAAATCTACAACAAAACTCGCTAAAAAATGAGCTCTCCAGCCGGTTATATAGTCTTTTGAGTGTTTTTGGCCTTGTCTAGACCTAGTGTTTGGCCTAGTAAAAAACTAGGTTCCAAGGCTAATTTCGAGGCTCAAACGGAGTCTAAAAATTATGAAAACTGGTAGGATGATTGTTCTAATACTCGTCAAGCTCGAGGACTCCTCTGTTTGAACAAAATGGAGTTCCAAAAATGGAAAATGGTATTTATAATAATTTTTAGTGATAAAAATCACTATTTTTATGGGGATTTCCTCTAAAAATTTCACATGTGATGCTTGGAGCTCCCTACATGCTCCTTCTTCTTGTGTGTCCATTTCCTTGATGTGCTTCCATGCTTTTTCCTTAACCTTGAGTTTCAATAGTTGTGTACTTGAGCTCCAATAGGCTTCATGTCGTAAGTTCGAAACCCACATTTAGCTTTAGTATACCCAAACTAACCACAATGCAAGAAAGTGATACGGGTTGAGCATCCATCATTGTAGCTTGAAGGGTTGGAGGTTTTCTGGTTTGTAGGGGAGTGGTCTTGGATAATGGTGAGAAATTGGATTGAGGAGGGCAATGAAAAGTAGGGTGCATTGGAAAGTAGGTTGATGCTAAAAAGTAGGAGAAGAAAGACTAGTGAACGGATGTTTGAAAGAAAAATTGGGCTTGATTGGTGGTTTTCATTGATGCGTTTGTTGTAAGTGAATGGACTTGGTGATGGATTGAAATTCTTTCTCAACATCATGTGCAAAAGAAATAGCTTCATAGAGGGTCATAGGATGTAGGGTGTTGAGCTTAGCCTATATTCCCATCTCCAAACCATCTTCATACTTTCTTTGCAAGGTATCTTCAAGAATCGTTTCAAGAAAATGAATAAGTAATATTCGTTGCCAAGAACTTTTGTCATAGGTAGTTACAATATCTCCATCTTTCCACCCAAAAGTTTTCCATGATCGACAAGCATGTAAGTGGAACAAGGGAGGAAGAAAGAACTCCTTGATCTTCATTTGAGATGTATCCCATGTGCTAGGGCGATCCATGCTATGGTGCAAAAAATTCCACCATAATTCGTCCTTACCCACCAAATAATTGGTAACGACTTTCACTTTCTCATTTTCAAAGTATGATTCATGAGAATAGAAGTCATCAAACTAAGATGCCCATAGAATCATGAAAATTAGATTTTTGGCACCAATCTTGGACTGCATGCCTTGTTCTTGGGCAGTAATAATGGCCTTCACCACCTTAACTAGGTTATTTTCATCACTTTGCAATTGTTGGAGTGCAGCATCTCATTCTTTTATTTTGTTTTGAACATGTTGGAGTTCTTGAAGCAAAAGTTCCAACTCTTGTTTAGGCATTAACTGAGGTAGGGGTGATGTACTAAAATCCTTGGTGCTATGAGTAGGGTCCATGGCATTATGTAGAGAGCCAAAACCTAAGTCTAGACAAGATGGTTGCGATGAATGCCAAACCACAAATGGAAACAGATGCCATGAATCAAAATCAGACACCAAAACCACCTCCATGGCTGCCTTGGCTCTGATACCACTGCGTCCCTTTGGGTCGTGCACACACACATTTGTAGAGGATAGTATTGAAGAGAAATCACACAAAATTACTCAGAGAATAGAAAGAGACAAGAGACTTGACACCTTATTGGGTACAATGTCCCCCCACATACTCTGATGGATGCGTCTATCAGAGCATGTGTATTTATAGGTATTTCTTATTACATTTGAAATAGGAGATACACGAGGGTGGCACTTTGAAAACTACATTTTTCAAAAAGCCACTTTATTTACAAATTTGTAATCTGGCATTTTTACAAAAACATGACTTTCTAAAGCGATCTATTATTTTTACAAAAAAGAGCTAAAATATTATCGTGCACATTAAAACCCTTAAGACATTAGAATCCATTTATCATTCCATTATTCGATAAAGTATGACATCTTCTCTCTACAATTTCATTCAATTGAGGATAGTACCTAGTAGTTACTTCCCTCTTGATGTCTTTATTCTACAAGAGTTTCTCATCAAATTCTCTGGAGAATTAAATTTCCCCTCCATTAGATGTGAGCTTCTTGAGTGATCTACCTGTACGATTATCCACATGTGCTAGATACGTTTTGAAGCAAATAGATACTTCATTTTAATTTTGATATGGTAGAAAATAGTCCATTTTCTATGATCATCAATAAATGAGACATAATACCTTGATCCAAGCAATGAAGGTTCTTCACTTGGCCCCCATACATCTATATGTACTAACTCCTATATGTGGTTGTGGATGTAGGCTCTCTATTTGAATGGTTGTCTTTGTGTGTTCCCAATCAGACATGCATGACATCTACTAATCATGTGTTGCTTTGATATGTTTGGCAATCGAGGAACACTTTGATTCTTGTATATATCTTTGAAGGTTCTTTCATTCACATGAGCTAGTCTCTTATTCCACACTTGAAGCTCAGTTAGGCTTTGAGGCAAAAGTTGAATAGAGCTATGTGCGTAGATCATGTCAAGAATAGGAATTGTCTTGGAATGAGACCTATTCTTTATGAGACTGATGATCACGGTTTTTGAAGGAAGCTTTCATAAATTGGCGCTATGAAAGCTTAGACATTGGAAAGTTCCTAAGTGTAAATATGTTCATAAGAGGATTTATAACACTTTCTTCAACTAACGCTTCTCACTTTCATGTTTCTCAAAAATTAACGAAATCAAAAAGACAATATGTAATATGCCTTCAAAGGAAATTTTATGGATGCAAAGTACTTGACTATGATGAAGAGCTCTCTGGGATTTTTGACAAGATCTCTTTTGTTGAGATGATATTTGACTTACAAGAGTTGATTATGGGAGGAGAAATGATTGTGTGGTTCATGCTCATTCTATAGACATTTATAGAGAAATAGAAACATTTGAATTGAATAAAGAGGGAAGACAAGTTTTTGTTGAAACAAAGTATTAAAAAGTTGATAAAAAGGTTAATCCACTTTCAATTTTGCTTCTTGATAATAATAATCAGCTTATGGATGGAGTGAAAAATCATCCACCACTGAGAGACAAGAGAAAGTTAGGACATGATTTCAGAAAAGACACCCTTATGGTAGCCCACACGATAGTTTTTATAATACCACATGCACCATGAAATCTCCAAGAAATTTTGGTACCAAAGACTCATATTGCAAAACTAATTGATCTTTCAAAAGAAAAAGTTAGAATGGGGATTCTTGATCCATCAAGTTCTCCTTATTCCAATCGATAGTTCACCATTCCAAAAAAGAATGGATCTTTATGATTAATTTAAGATCTACAAGTAGTTAATAAATTAACTATTTGGAATCTTGAGACTAGAATAATTGTAGATGAATATGCAAAGAATTTCTCAAGAAAATCAATTTGCTTGATGGGAGACCTCCCTTCTAGATGTGATGAATTCTAGTTAGACCCTTGGAGTTTTGATTTGACAAGCATGAGGGCACCAATTGGACTTGTGCACATGTATACCTTGCCACAAGGAGCCACGAACTTAGTGGTCATATGATGAATGGTATGCATAAGGTGTGTTGCTCTAGCACAATGGTGAGTACCAATGTGAGGAGATCCACCTCATAAATTTAATTCAACAAAGACATGAGGATTGGTATGAGGACCATGAGCAAGTGAATGCACAAGTGTGTTAGTGAGAAGCAGAAAAGCGTGCACGCACATACACACACATGCACACAAGGAAAAAACAAAGAGAACAAAAATGGAATGCTTTCTATTACAAAGAACTGTGTTACAAAAGCTTTAGTCTCTACCAAGCAAACCTCAAAAATGAGCTCTCTAGCTCTTTTTAAAGTTTTTCACTAGCTTTGGCCCTCTCCACACTTAGTGTCCATCCTAGTTAAAAATTAGGTTCTAGGGCTTATTTGAGGGCTCAAACAGAGTCTAAAAATTATGAAATGGGGTACATAAATACTTCTAGTACTCTCCAAGCTTGAGGGTGACTCATCTTGAAAAAAAAAATCTAGAAACTATCCACCATCTCCTCCAACATGGGCTAAGATTATTGGGTGGATATATAACTTAGATGGATGAAAAGGAGTAATGGTTGGACTAGGTTTTGATCAGTCATAATGAAGGATATGGAAATCGTACCACAACAACAAGAAGGTTGGTACATTGAATACACAAATTGCGGACATAGATCAAGAGGGCACTAGCTTAAACGATAGTAAAGATATAAGGAATTTATAATTTTGGGTGATAGCTATGGGTTATTGCATCAATGACACTACTATATTCTTTATGGACCCAATAGAAAAGGAAGTTTTCCTAGTTGATGGGGGCGGCACTAACAAGGAATGGGAAGGAATAGCACAAATTGTTGATGTCATAAGTTTTTATATGTTGGTTCAACACCACAATCAAGAACTATAGGATTGTGTGTTATAATTTACATGCTTGAGAGATGACATATTCAGAAGAGGAGGATTTTGCAAAAATTCTTTGCATATGGTATAATTGAGTAGGTTCAATTTCATCCACACCCTTATAGAAAGCAAAACGTTTTGACAATCGTGAGACAATTTCGAATGTCAAATTTATTGTTTGCATAGAATTACTCCTTGGATGGGTCTTCAACCCTCGAGCTGATTCTCTAAGGTTGAGTACCTTAGTCTTGATTGGAAGCTTTTCCTAGCCACTTGGTTTGTACATGAGAGCTTGCAGAGTCTTCTTTTAGAAGCCATGTGATTTCATGTGATTTTCTAAACCTGGGAAAGAAATATCTCAAATGAATTAATGATTTTAGCTTTCTATGTTGTTATGTAAATCATGCATAGTATGGCATGAAAATTGAGAATAAATACTACTAGAAAAATATTCAAATTATATCCTATGTCTCTTCTCAGGAGAGCGCCTTTCGAGTCATTATCATATCCACATCAGGACGATATGCATTTAGCATACATTATTATATGATGAACGCCATTCTACTCAATAAAAAAGTAAAACAAAAATAATCCACTTTGATCGATGTTTGAATAATTTCCCACATTAGCGGATAATGAGACTAGCTTTTTGATGTATATTTAGTTCCCATTTTAGGAGCATCTTCATTCATGACTAGTCCACCCCTATTATGATATGCATTCCATACACCTGCATGAACAATTTCAATTTCTAGTCATATGATTGATGCATTGAACGTAGTTACAATGGCATTAAGTTTAGACATTGAGGGAACCACATTGTGAGGGGACATCAACAACACCTTAAACGAGAGGAATGATTCTGAAGGTAGGCTATTGAGAGTAGAGGAGGACCTTGGACGTTTTTCCAATATCTCGATACAAGTTGCAAAACTTCCTCAATATTTTGATGGAACTCAAAGTCACCTTAAGGCTATTTCAGACTTACTCCAAAAGCCTAAGGATGTAGGTAGGGTTACTTTGGGTATCCATGCAGATACGATTGCAACTTAATCGATGTATGTGTTGGTGGAGAAGGGTCCAGATATATCCATTTCCCAAGCAAACTTATTTCCCCTAACTGGTACCTTGCGTCATCTTAGTTTGATGACTCCTAACACTCCACTATTTGCTTATACCTTGGGACAAGTAGTAGGTCAAAGCCGTCCAGTAGATCTTTCCTTTCGAAAAGATTTATGTCCTCCTTATTTCTCGGGCGAAGATAAGGATAGGAATAAAGATGTTGTTTTCCCGTTGTTAGAGAAGTGGCATGATGCCCACCAACTAAAGAACACCCTTGAGCATGTGCAATTGGTAGAGGCTTGTTTATCGTTGGACCCTAAGGCTTATACATGGTGGATGAGTCTATTTGAGACTCATTAAAAACCTCAATCTAGGTTGAGTTCACCTATCTCTTTAAGAAAGAGTTTCTTTCCGAGAATGAGGAGGAACATAACTAGGAGGTGTGGGATAGAATTCAACAAAAAGGAAGGCCATTATCAGTTTACATTTCAAAGTACCAAGACATTATTCTAAAACTAGTGGGACATCAAAGGAGGACTTGTCCCATTGGAAGAGATAGTAAGGCCTCTTTGACTGACAAAGGTAAGGGGAAATAATAGATTCATCTCATCCAAACTTTTAGCTTGGATGAAAATTCAAGTACAAAGAAGGTTTAGATCATGCACTCTGATAGTACCCATAAGTGCCAAGTTTCCAAACACATGTGGCAACCTCAAGAATTTTGTCCACATGATTTGATAAGGTTGCATGGGTTAGTCAAAGGTGATACCATCCGAATAATGGTGGATAATTCGGTGACACATCATTTTATAAATTATGCACTTGTGAAAAAACTGGCTCTTCATCAGAGTCCATCTCCTCATAGATATATTATCTGTATGATGCACAAGCAGGAAACTCATGTTTGGGATACCATGATTTCCGATTTGGAACTGAAACTCCAAGATTATAAAGATGAATTGGACTTCCAAATTATGAACATGGATCGCATAGATTTGGTTCTAGGGAGAGAGTGGCTTTGGATTCTTGTGCCTTCCAGCATGACAGAGTGCTGTATAAGGTCAAGGATGAATGCATTGTTCCAAACACCCCTTTGATTTCACACACAAAATTAAAGAAACAGGTAAGCAATGAAGCTAGGACCCAAGCTGTTTTGGTCCTTAGCATCGATGTAATTGATTCAGATAATACAAAACAAGTTTCTTATGTCTCATCATTTATTCCACATGAAGTGTACATTAAATTCAATGAATTAATGAATGAATTTAAAGATGCGATACCTAAGGAACTCCCCCATGACTTGCCACCCTCTCATGGAAGCACTGATCATAGAATAGCTCTGCTTCTTGTAACCAAGCCGAAATCCCAAAAGCCCTACTCACTCCCCTATTTCCAAAATCTGAAAGTTGAGAAATAGATCAAGGAATATCTGGAGAAAGGGTTTACTAGGCCAAGCCAATCCCCTTGGTCCGCACGCATCCTTCTTGTAAAATAGAAAGATCATTATATGAGGTTGTGTGTGGACTATAGGGAATTGAACAATCTGAAAATAAAGAATAAGTATCACATGTCGTAGCTTGAAGATCTCCTAGATAGCCTAAAGGGAACTAAAATCTTTTCAAAGATTGACCTACGCCAAGTTTATCATCAGGTCAAAATTAAAGATGATGATATTCCTAAAATAGCCTTTCGAACTAGCTATGGATATTATGAGATTTTGGTAATGTCAAGCATGGAAGGCAAGTGAACAAGCTCAAACAAATAAAGCAAGTACTTCAGAGGGAAAGTTCAAACACTATTCTCTCCAAGATGAATATTTGGTTTATAAAGGTAAGTTTTGTGTCTCAAGACTTCTAGACATACGAAATCAAGTACTTTTTGAATGTCACATTGCCTCCAAGTGCTGGATATCATAGGGTTAACGGAACCTATAAGTTAGTTAAACGATATTTTTATTGGCATGGTTTACATCGATATGTGCAAAACTACATATCCAAGTGACATAAATCTCAAGACAATGAGTTTGAATGACTTAAATTTTGAGGATTGTTGCATCCTTTGGAGATTACAAAAGGGAAATGGGAAAGTATCTCCATGGCTTTCATTTCAAGGTTATCTTGCACTTAGAGAGGCTTTGATTCAGTCTGGGTTGTAGTGGATCGATTGACTAAACTTGTTGAGTTTATTCCATTCAAGACTATATATAAGACTCCAGAACTTGCAAAGATATTTGTAAATCAGCTTTATAGACTCCATGGTTTTCCAGTAGACAGTGTTTTTAATCGGGATGCTCGATTTATAAGTCATTTTTGGCAAGCAGTCTTTAGTAGACTTGAAACTAAACTTAGTTTAAGTGCGATTGAACATCCGTAGACGGATGGAAAAATCAAGAAAGTCAATCCAATTTTGGAAGACATGCTCAGAGCTTATCTTACGTCCAAATAGATTGATTGGGAAGACTTTCTTCCTTTATCTTAATTTGCCTATAACAGTGTTAAGAATGCATCAACTAAATTTATTCCATTCATGTTGATGTATGGGTTCCAGCCTAGGTATCCATCTATAGTGGGACTTCAAAATGAATGAGTTCAAGAAGCTCAAGAGTTCCTTCAAGATATGAACTTTAAGTTAAAGATAGCCAGAGAAAACTTAAAGAAAGCTCAAGATCATGCAAAATCTTAGGCCAATCCTAAGTGAAGAAATATTACTTTTCAGGTTGGCAATCAAGTTTATCTTCCAATTCCTGAAAGGTTAGAAAAATTTAAGACTTGTCATGTGCCAAGTTTTTAACTAGATATTGCGGTCCTTTTCCAATCACCAAGAAATTTGGCTTATGGGCTTATGAATTACAACTTGTAGAAGAAATTTGGATTTATCCATTGTTTCATGTTAGCCAACTTAGGAAGAGTCTAACAGATTTTAGATAATCTGGTTGGACAACAGGTTGTTCTTCCACTTCAGGTAAGTGAAACAGTTCCTAATGAACCTGAAAGGATACTTCACACTCATCATAAACGTACAAGAAGTCATTTGTATGAAGAGTGCTTAGTGAAATGGAGGGCTAGAACTGAAGAAAAATTAACATGGGAAAAAGTTTCTATAATCCATCAATGTTTTCCGACTCTCGAGTTTTACGTTGGTCAATGTAGATAAGGTTCCCTAGTTTCAAGTTCTAAATGGATAACCGATCAAATCAATGCTCATGTTCTTTGGGTATTAGAGCATGAGGCTCAAGGGTTGCCTACGGATACTATATATAGCTTTATTTTTTAGGCCAAAAATCTTTCTCAAGGGGGCAAGAATGTAATAAAGTAATTATACGATCTAGGGATCCAACTAATTCAGAGAGATCTAAAATCAGACACCGTTTGGTCACTCCTGTGTAGGACCAAAGATCTCAAAAATAGACTCAAGCATAAGTTCATGTGCTCTCATATTTGAGTAATCCACTTAGCCCAGTGGTTAAGTCTCATGGTTGTGAAGGAGTGTGTCTTGGGTTGAACCCCCCTAGGGCACATGGGGAGAGAGTTTTGCCCAAGAAGCTCTAGAGCCTTCTAACTCAAGTTAACATGAGTTAACTTGAGTCTAGAGAGACCTAGCTCGAGTGGCAAGTACAACAACCATTAGTGGACTCTAGTGGAAGGTACTAAAGCATTCGACGAGATCACTCCAACCAATAGTGGACTCTAGTGAAAGGTATCAAAGAAGGGGAGGAGATTGCACATGCACTTGTGCACTATAGTTACATTTGTGCTCCTCGTTCCTAAGATTTAGGATTTATCACACCAAAGGTTCATTTAAGACTTATCATTGTTCAAATGGGGATTTCAAACCCAAATTTGAACCTGATTTCTTGTGCTTGATGTATTGCCTCATCTTTCTCTCAGTGGCGTCCATCCAATGGTCCATGTATGCATTACATTTCAAGCTTAAATTTAATCATGCATCACATAGGATCACATTTTCCTATGCTTCGACAAGCATATCTCCTATGGATTCTTGTGTGTAAAAGTTATGTTTATGAAAAATTCTCTAATTTCTTGTGGAATCATTCTTAGATGTGAGATAAGTAATTTGTGCTTTTGGTAGGTGGATTTTGACATTCGACTCCTCTGCTTGATTTTGTAAGTGTTTAGTTTGGGTCCACATCTTTTGAGCCTCATTATAGACACGGAGATAAATATGTTCAAGTGAGGTATAGTTGTGGTTGAGTGCTACAAATACTTCTTGAATGACGTTGTGCTACATTTTTAACCTAGCAAAGTCACTTTTCTAGTCACCATGGGTGCTGTAAATTAAGCATCTAACTTCATGTTTTTAATCCTAGAATCACATACAGACATTGGATATGGTGGAAAGGAGCTCTTCTTTGTCAAGAAGGAGTTGCTTCATGGTCATGTGACTAGTTTAAGAAGTATGCTAAAGAGAATGCTCACGTAAAATTTGGAAATGGACGTGGCGAAATAAATTTTCCCTTTCCACAAGTGCATCAAGATGGAAGATATGATTATTTCCAATATTAAATATGGAGATGTGAGGTTTGAGATAAGTTTCACTGCAAAAGGGATTCCGATGCGGAGCATTATGCTATGAACTTGAGATGACCAGCTATTCGAATCATGATGGGAAGTGAATGGAGGCAAATATTCATATGATCTAGTACACAAATGTTGGGAAGGACCACAATGTGAAGGAAAGGATAAATGAGTGCAACTAATGAAGGATAATTGGGTGGATAGACATACATAAGGTAAGGATGAGAGGTATAGGGTTCAATAGCACATTGTGCAGGCATCAAGGATGGTGGGGCTAAGGTTATTGGCTGGTATATAATGTAGATGGATCAAAAGGACAAATGCTTGGACTAGGTTTTGATCAGTCATAGCAAAACACTACAACATGTCAAGGGCATACCGACATTCTCCATACGGACGGTCACATGTCGGCGACCATTGATAAACTTTGGAAAACTGGCTAAGCAATGTACACATCGGTACATGGATGTCGGTATGAGCGTCGGTATAAGCATCGGTAAATTACTGGAAACTACGGACGCTCATACCGATGCATTTTGAAACTAAATCTGCTACTATCGAATTTGTGTGCATGAGCAACATCGCTTTGTTTGTCACTCTTTCTCTATCTCTCTCTTTCTCTCTCTCTCTATGCACACCTCTATTTTTGTAGATCTGAAGTTTTGGTAAGTATATTGCACATATTGTAGCACTCTTTTTCCTTTCTAAATGTTTTTCCTTTTCTAATCTCTTCTCTCTTTAGTTTTGCAAGAGATTTTGGCATCAATTCTTTGGAAATTCAATGAAGGACAACTTTAAGCGGATTTTGACGACAACAATTCAAAAAATTACATCAATATGAGTGATTGTTTTGTTTTCTATTGACACATAGAGAGAGAGAGAGAGAAAGAAAGAGAGATGAAATAAAAAGAGAGATCTAGAGAGAGAGAGAGATCTAGAGAGAGATACACATACACATACACAAATGTATATAGATACACACATACACACATACACAATGCATATGCATACACACATGCATATGCATACACAAATGCATATATATACACAAATGCATATGCATAAAAATGCATATGCATATATATGTATATGCATATGCATACACAAATGCATAGGCATACACTCATGCATATGCATACACAAATGCATATGCATACCGACATGCATATGCATACACACATGCATATACATACACAAATGCATATACACACACATGCATATGCATATACATGCATATGCATATGCATACACAAATGCATATGCATGCACTCACGCATATGCATACACAAATGCATATGCATGTGTGCATATGCATACACAAATGCATATGCATGCACTCATGCATATGCATACACAAATGCATATGCATACACACATGCATATGCATACACGCATGCATATGCATACACACATGCATATGCATACAAATGCATATGCATACAAATGCATATGCATACACAAATGCACATACACATATACACATACACACACATGCATATGCATATACATACATGCATAGACAAATACACACATGCATATGCATACACACATGCATATGCATACACAAATGCATATGCATACACAAATGCATATGCATACACAAATGCATATGCACACAAATGCATATGCATACAAATGCATATGCATACAAATGCATATACATACACATACACACATACACAAATGCATATGCGTACACATACACACATACACACATACACAAATGCATCTGCATACATATGCATATGCATACACATGCATATGCGTATACACAAATGCATATACACAAATGCATATGCATACAAATTATGAAAATATAGGACTCTTCTAGGCTCATTATGAAAGTATGTTAGTTCAACCTAATGTTTTAAAGCACAAAGAATTTATCTCACGAAGGTAGGTTACTTAACTTGTTCTCAATCAACAGTTGTTGATTCCATATATTCACTTTTATTAATGTACACATAAAATTCCAAGATGATGCAACTAAAATGAGTCAACACAAAAAGATAAATACTTTATAAAACATCATGTTATACAACTTAGGACGTGAAACTACTTTTTCAACATAACCAAATCTTGATATCGGTTCTTTTGAAAGGAATTTTCATATATTATTAGTGTTGGATCCGACATTCCCCCTCGTCATGGTTATTCATCTCTTCGATTGCCATCATAATATACCTCATTTTATTGGTTTCTTCAACATGGTTACAAGATCAGCTATCACATTGTAAAGCATACTAGGAGTGTAAGATCAATGCAAGGGATCTCTATGCCTAATCGAATGTATCTTTCAAGTCCCACAAGTCCTCACATATTTTCTTACATTCACATATAACCTTGGCCATCAATAGCTTTCCCTAAGTTTTCCATACATTCCTAGAAAACCCTTGTGACCTGCCCATAAAGCTTCATCCATTTCTCTCATGAATTTAACTTCAAGACTTTTATTTCACTGAACTATGAGCTCTATGAGCTATATGTAAAAAAGCGGAATTTATAAATTTGATATGTGAAACTCATCGAAGCATAGGTATCTCCAAAGATAACCATTTCAGCATGACTACGACTACAATCAATGGAAGATACTCTTTGTCTTATATCCTGTTAGCCACAATAAATTATTCAATAGCTAATTTTACTAGAGTTACTAATCCCCAAAGCTTTATTTCAAACTGATGACAATTCGTTAGAATGTCATGTAAACGTTTGCACAGAAAGGAACTACATACTGCTACCCTTCATCATCATCTTCACTAATGACACAGCCTTTCCCAATAGCACTTGTGTAAATAGTAAAAATCATTTTTGTATTGTCGGAGTAATCTACTCCTTTCATCATTGGACTATCAAAGAGAAATTGATTTACGCTTCTCATTTCTCTTGTGTGTTTATCATTCCATAAATATTTCCTTTTCTATCTCAACGGTTCATATAATTATTTTACAACAAGAACATCGTAAGGGATCGAATTCAAATACGAGACACAAGCTCCTGTAAATATTCTCACTTCACTAATATTGCTGCAAACTTCTTAAAGTTTTGTACTGGCTTTAACTTTCTATGGGTAGTGCTTTTGGCCAAAAATGAACACAAAGATAACCAGCATTCGATACTCCATTGATATAAAAAATAGAATTCCGAATATAGAATGTCAATCTGAACGTTTCCAAATTTATAGGATTTATCACACGTAAGTGTTGATGACTTAATACTATCGAGAGGGGGATTTTAAACTCAAATCTGAACCTAATTTCCCGTGCTCGATGTCTTGCATCATGTTTCTCCAAGTGGCATCCATCCAATGGTCCATTTATGCATAATTGTCCAAGCTTGAATTTCAACAGTTATCACATAGAATTGGCTTTTCCTATGATTTGAAAAGAATTTCTTCTATGGATTCCTATGTGTCAAAGTTATGTTTATGAACAACCTCTTATTTCTTGTTGAAAGAGGGCAATTATTCTTCCAATTGAGTGATAGATGCTACTTTCGTATCATGGCAGGCAATAGCTCCATCTCTCAACACAATCTTCTAGCTGAGCTCAACAGAAGTAGCAAATTTTTCCTCCAAAAGTTTGATATTCTCAGATTCATGCTGAGTAATATGTGCTTTTAGTAGATGCATTTCGACATTTGATTCCTCTTCTTGATTTCCAATGTAGGCATTTTGGGTCCGCATTGCTTCAGCTTCATCATAGACATCCAGATAAACATGCGCTAGTGAGGTGTAGTTGTCCTTGAGTGCTAGAAATCCTACTTGAATGAATGTGTGCTACATTTTGAATCTAGCAAAGTCACTCTTCTAGTCAGCATGGTCAGCATGGTTTTCGATATTGGAATCACATACAAACATTTTCAAGGGTGGAAAGAATCTCTTTTTTGTTAGCAAGGAGTCCCTCCATGGTCATGTGACTAGTTCAAGAAGCACACTAAAGAGAATGAAGTTCACTTGAAATTTGGAAAAGGGCATGGTGCAATAAATTGCCCATGTCCGCATGCATCATCATGGATGATTTAGTGCCAATCTAAAATAGAGAGATGTGAGCTTGGAGATAAGTTTCATGGCAAAAGGGATTCCAACATAGAGCATTATGTGCTAAAGGAGAAGACCATCTATTCTGATCATGATGGGAAGTGAAAGGAGGCAAATATGCATGTCAACGAGTAGAAGAATGTTGAGAAGGACCGTGATGCAAAGGAAAGGATGAATGAGTGCAACTAATGAAGGCTAATTGGGTGGATAGACATACATATGTCAGGGATGAGAGGTATGGGGTGCAAAAGCAAATTGTGAAGGCACAAGGAATGATGGGCCTAAGGTTATTGGGTGTATATATATAATGTAGATGGATGAAAAGGAGTAATGGTTGGACTAGGTTTTGATCAGTCAGAGCGAAGGATATGGAAATTGCACCACAACAACAAGGATGTTGGTACATTGACCAAACAACTTGTGGACATGGATCAAGAGGAAACTAGCTTAAATGATAGTAAAGATGTAAGGAATTTATGATTTTGGGCGATAGTTATGGATTATTGCATCAATGACACTACTATATTTTTTATTGAACCAATAAAAAAGAAAGTTTTCCTAGTTGTCTGAACGAGGAATGGGAAGGAATTAAAAAATGGTTCATGTCATATGTTTTTGTATGTTGGTTCAACACCAAAATCAAGAACTATAGGATTGTGTGTTACAAATTACATGCTTTAGAGATGACATATTCATAAGAGGAGGATTTTTCAAAAATTCTTTGCATAGGGTATAATTCAGTAAGTTTAGTTTCATCCACACCCTTCTAGGAAGGCGGAATCTTTGAGCAATGTCATCAACGGTAATAGTGGAGACTACTCTGTTAGGAAATGTGATCTCCCACACACATCACCAGTGGTGAAGTTGGTGAATTCCATCATAACACACCCTAGTAATGGGTCGACTAGAAACACAACCTAGTTTATCAATGTAAATGAGAAAAGCTGATGAACATGCAAATATGCATGGATAACACCACAAAAGATGGTCACATAAACCTCAAAAGAGGCAAGGGTTTCCATCGCCACTAAAACATAGCCACTAAATTTAGTGATTTTATCTTCTTCAATCACCTCTCCAATTCTTCCTAATTGATAAAAAATTTCCTTCATCTTTGTGACATAATCATTCACATTTTGCTTGGGGCTTTTCTTCAATGTTGTAAACTTCATCCACAACTGATTCTTCCTTGCTCTAGTGTTTGAAGAAAAGAAAGCAACAAGTGCATTCCAGGCCTCCCTTGAGGTCTTGCATCCTTTCACACAAGGTAAAAGTAAAATCAAAGATTGAATTTAGAATGTCTGACCTTGCTAATGCATCCTTTGAACACCACGTTGTGAGTCGTTCTTGCTCTTGAAGTGATGGTTGCCCTTTGCTTCTCATAATTGGCATTACTTCATCTTCAAATATGTATCCAAAGAGATTTCTTCCTTGAAGATAGGCCTCCATCTTGAGAGACCATAATGGATATTTTTTTCTATCCAATTTTTCAATAGCAAAAGGAAACCATCTCCCATGTTGATTTGACAATGCTGTGATATCACTTTGAGAAGAGATGATGATACTGGCCAAAGATGAGGCTTGTGCTGCAATAACCTACTCTACATCTACCAACTTTCACTCTAGGGATTCTTAGTAGACAATTTGAGCTTTCTAATGATGCAATAAAACCTCCTTAATGCTTTGGAGGATCATTCTCCAATTGATTCATCAAAATAAATAACACAACACAAAACAGATGATAAAAAACTTGCTATTTTGGGATGATGAGCACTCTAGTATTTTACTTAGTGCTCATAGACTCCTAAAAATTTACTAGAGAAACTTTGGACACATTCAATTGAATATATAATGAATCTAAATCAACAAATTTGATGAATTTTAACGTACTATACTAAGAGAAATAAATTTAGGACCATTGGGGTGTCATCCCGACTTTTCAAGATTAAAGTGTCTGCATACATAGGTCACTTCAAATTGATGTAGCTCAAAGTGCAAAGATTGAAATGGAATGAAAATTAGGTTGAAGCAAATAGACTTAGCACTTTACCTATAGCAATTTAAATTACTTTAAAAGATTAAGTAAATTGAGAGAAAAATCTCATCAGTTCACTAAGAAACATAGAGTAATCCTGAGACACCAGGTGTAGATAACTTCAAGTATGATCAAAGAAATCAATCTATATTGCACGTATGATACATGAAATTGATGGGAATGAAGCACGGGAAGGGTCCTTGGATGATGATCCAAATCTCAATTCTAATCTCCTCTAAAGGAATGCTCTACCCTATGACTCTTTTCATGAGCTTTTATAGACGTTTTTTGAATTCAAATTTGGAGGGGATTCCACCTAAAACTTACTACATTTTAGGAAATCACATCTTATTGATTCCTAATACTTGGATTTCATCATTTGCACCTACCAAGGTTGCGGGATTTATTTTTCCCTTTTACATTTGAAGATTCTAAGTTTCTACTTTTACAAGAGAATCGTTTTATGGGTTCTGTCATTGAGAGTTCATAAAAGGTCATAACACAAATGATTTTAATCAAGCACTAGGCTTGCAAAAATACACAAACACTCCACACACAAACTAAGATAACTTACTAGCTAGAATCACACTAGAAAGAGAGATGCTCTTTCCACCCAATGAACCCATCCAATATATAGCTCAAAGTCCAAGGAGGTAAGTAACTCTCAATGGATTCTACACCTTAGACCCATGTAATTATTCAACACTCTCCCCCTCCCTTAAAAGCATTTTTGTCCTCGAAATTGAGTGAAGATATATACCTTGGAGTATTCCACTATGCCCCATCATCAATCTCAAGGATCATGGATTTCATCTCTCTAATTTGCCTCTTTTTTCAAAAGGGGGATTCTATCTCGAGCGAATCTAAAACAAGGTAAACCCATGTGTGTTGCATAGTTATATGTGACCAATGGGCAGAACCATTGGTTTTATAGGTGTGAAACCCTTGGGATTTATGGCTTATTTACCCTTTTTAGATGGGCCTTCAACCATAGAGCTGATTCTCTAAGGTTGAGTACCTTAGTCTTGATTGGAAGCTTTTCCTAGCCACTTGGTTTGTACATGAGAGCTTGTCAATTAATGATTTTAGCTTTCTATGTTGTTATGTAAATCATGCATAATATGGCATGAAAATTGAGAATAAATACTACTAGAAAAATATTCAAATTATATCCTATGTCTCTTCTCAGGAGAGCGTCTTTCGAGTCTTTTTCATATCCACATCAGGACGATATGCATTTAGCATACATTATTATATGATGAAAGTCACTCTACTCAATAAAAAAGTAAAGCAAAAATAATCCACTTTGATCGATGTTTGAATGATTTCCCTTATTGGTGGATAATGAAGATTCCACACCTCTTCTTCAAGCTCTAAGCTTGTTCTTCAATATCATTCATAATTCCATTCCCTTTACTTACTAAGGAAAAAGAGAAAAGAGTTTTACTCTATCAAGAAAGAGACAAACGCAGCTACATGGTCCATCTCTTCTTTCATACTCTATAAGGCCTTCAATTGCCTCATTGGGGGCCACTCAAAGTGTCTTTTGGGCGTGAGACCACCGAGAAAAGAAGATGAATGCATGTAGGATATGCGAAATTCTTCTATCTTTATTTATTCATGGCATTAAAATCCCGTTTACAAAGATTGAGCTCAAGTCATGCTCTATAAGGAAAACGTTGTGAGATGTTTATTTCCATCCAAAGAGGAGAGAACAAGGAGTGCCCTCCTTAGTTCCTCCTCTCTTTTAGATTGAGGTATGTGTGAGTATTATCTTGGTAGTGTGGCTGCCTGTCAAGTGGCTGGGTGAGCTCATCGCACTGTGCTAAGTTATTCACACACACATGAGGCCACGCAATCATGTCTGCCCACTTGTGAGCTAAGAAAAAGGGAGCATGAAGGCCTCCTTGAGTCGTCAACGTGGTGTGGGCTCATAGGGCTACTATTTTGAAGTCCAACACAAAACACATATCTTCAAGGGTAGTAAAACCAAAAATGAGAAGAACCAAAACCTCATTTGGGAGGATAAATTAATCGCTCATGCAAACAAGAGAGTGTCAAGCTGACTGAAGAAAAACCTCAAGAATTCTCCTACCGTTTCTAGATAGTGCTCCTTTGAGTGAAAGCAATTATCCATTACAATGGACTGTAGATTTTCAACATCCTCTTCTTCTTTTACAACCTCCTTACAGTCACATTCTTCTAGCAAGGGTTCACATATGAAGAAAGAGATATTATAACCCTCCTCATCACAATGAGACATCTACTATTCTTCATTGACAACGATGTCCATGGTGGCTAAGATTTTTTCCCAACCATGAGGCTCATATTCCTCAGCTCAAAAGATCATCGGTGTTATTGGTGTGTCTCCTTGAGAAGTTCCTTCTTCTCTCACTTTTAGGCATCTTCCCACTTCCTCTGCGAACTTGCACATCCAAAAGTGAGTATCTTCATGCATACAAGATGGATGGGAAGAACTTACAAAATGTACAGTGACTGAATCTTCTTGCACCTTCTCGATAGGATTCCACTCTAGGGGTGTTACATCTCTAAACATATAATCTTTCAGATTGACCATAGTTATGAACCCTAAGTGCTACCACTAAAAGGACTCGGTTACCCAATCTTCTATTATTTGCAGTTCTCCTAGGAGGGGTCTTCCTAGGATCATTTCAAAGGTGTTATTTTTACTAGAGTCACATATAGCAAAGGTGTGCTCAAATCTACACTGCAATTGGTTAGAGTTATGCTTTCTAGCAATCTTGAGGTCATTCAATATGGCCGTCAGCCATTTGAAGCTTCATTCTAGGTGGTCTCAATGCAGGTTTGCCCCATTGTTTCCACAAGGAGGTGGTCGTAATCACAACACCAACAGCTAAATCTAAGATAGCTTTGGTTGTGTAACCTTGGTAGGTATTTATGGGACTTTCAACTTAGAGTCTACTTTTGACATATTGGAACCAAGTTCTGGAACCTGATTTGCCACATGTTTTCACAACTCAGGTTTTACTTTGAGCAACTCTCACTACAACATATCGATCCTATATCGAGGCTTTTACCGAGGAAATTGAACGGGGGCATTTTTGCCCCGACATCGGTGTAAGTGTCAGTATATGCATCAGAAATATTGAGGCTCATACAAGTGCCTATACCGACGCCTATACCATCACCTGCTGGGAGTACCATCAGTTATACCGGTGACCATCCTTGGAGTACCGTCGCTTATATCGAGGACCATATTTACAAGTTTTTTTTTTGGCAGAGTGTCTTGTCTTTGGCTACAGAAACATTACCATGATGTTGTTTTAGCAAAAAACAATACACTCTGCCCAAAAAAAATGGAGTACATGTGATGTGTACTCTAATGGAAACCGAAATATGATTTCATAAACCAAAATACTATACGACACAAAAGAGATAATCAGAATGAACCATGAACCATGAACCATGTACAGAAAAGAGTTATATATTTCATAAACGAAGCATGTACAAGAGTGTGGGAAACCACTGTCATATATGAGGCAAATACAAAATGTGTTAAAGAACTCCCATATCATAATCAAATACTAAATTTTGGTGCACCACTGCCATATATGAGCCAAATACAAAATTCCGGCACACCATTGTCATACACATGCACATAATGATCGAAACATCCATATCAGCAGTCTTGCAACAAAGAACATTCATGAAATAAGATAATTTCACATGGTATTTACAAACAACAAGTAAAAACCAAGTTTCTAAATTCATGAACTCATCGCAAATGCTCCCATGAAAGGAGTGCACCACGTCCCTCTAAGTCCTCCAATAGTGCAACCAATCCATGATGATATCCATAAGCCTCCTCCATTTGTGTTGGAGGATGACCCATTGCTAGCTCCTACAACAAATATACAAAACATTTGAGGAACATACATGAAATGCTTAACATAAAAAAATTGCATAAACCAAATGGTACTTACAAATTCGTGATGCTTAATGTCATATCCGCCAGTGCCCAAATGTGATGGTCCAACCGTATCTAAACGTGTGGCTACGGCATGTCATTACTGGCGATATCAATCAAGAGTTTGCTGCTACTCGTCAGGAATCATATCCCACTCCTCAACATCTAACCATACAGGCTTTGGTAATCCAGCTCTTAAAGCATCACGAGCCTCGGATCGTCTCTCAATTGATAAGAGGATGTCCATGTGTTGGCCAAAACTCCTGATAAATCATTTGTGTGTTATAATTTTCGATCTTTATGTTGTTCACTCCCTTTAAACATGATAGACTATCCAAACTATATGGAGCAAAGCTGTCCTATACACGCACACATGGCCTTTCCGATCACATCCATCAGCAGAGTTGCATCAGGGATACTATTCACCTTGGAATCATCATGGCCATGAGCACCCTAAGGTGTATGTGGTGTTCCACGTGGTGTACCATATTAGATCCACTTCTAGAACCTCCTGATCCAGAGTGTGACCTCGACATATGAGACGGGCCAGCACCTATATCACGTTGAGGTGTCGAATGCACATATCTACTACTAGAACCACTAGGGGATGGATGAGAATATGGTCATGGTGGACTCATAAAGCTAGAAGATATACCTCTAGCGGGAGTAGCACTACCCGTAGGAGTGACGTGGACACGAGTGACACCGGCTGGAGTGAGGCTGGCATGAGTGAGGCTGTAAAAAGTGAGGTCGGAGGGAGTGCTACCATGAGTGATCCATTTTTATGATGTAGTGCCCATATACATGGGAGGTACATGAGGTATGAACTCTAAGAAGTGCTCCTCTAGCATGGAATGTGGAGTGACTAGAGGATTGTCTCCCATCGTGCTGTGTAACAAAAGAACTCAAGTAATTAGCATATGATAATAAACGTAATATACAGAAATGATAGTGTACAAAAGAACATAACAACAAAATAAACAAAAATTAGTACGTACAAGTGTTTGATTCAAAACTCCTCTATTCTAGTATCCTCTTGAGGATCCGATGCATAGAGAATATTTATCTCTATATTGGCAACTTCTAAATCACCTCGTATGCTATCTTCTTCTTGACCATCATCTATTGCTTCATTCTGTATCGCATCTTCGTCAAGGACCTCTTCTTCTAGGACAATGTTCTCTTCCTCCTTGACTATCGAATGAATCTCAGAGTCCACTATAGATGGACTTTCTTCTACATCTATGTTCTCTCAAATTTGTGTACTATGTGGGGAGACTTGTAAAACAAATAGCCACTTTGGTTCTTTCGAATCTGGTATAAAAACGACTTGCTCACAGTGTTCGGGAAGTACAAATTCATCTCTTTCATCCGTCCATAATTTTGTGGAGTTGACTTGAAGCAAACCACTTTTATCCCGCCTCACTGTTGCATTTCTTCCGGAGGTGACTACTTTGAACCATTTCACATAAAAAATAGAGTAATCAAACTTCCTAAAGGATAGCTTCAAGATATCTTGAATCACTCCACAATCATCTAGCTAGTCTTCTTGAGCATTTTCATCTCTTGCACTTGCTCTACTTTTTACCTTATACTTACCTGGCACAAGAAAAGCTAATAATAAATGATCTTTCTTTGTAGCCAACCATGGTGGGATGTTATAATTGACCAAACAT
>CM035428.1:89875180-90080180 GCA_020310875.1 Ceratopteris richardii | reverse complement strand
GTATATGTGTATGCATGTGTAGATAGCATAAAAACTCTAATCCTATTTTTACATATTTTATGTAAAAAAACTTAGAATCCTAAATTTATGTATTTAAGTAAAACATTAGCTATTTTCAAATTTATTTATCTATTCAAATATCCTATATGTGTGTGTATATGTGTGCATGTGTGTATATGTGTGTGTGTATATATCCATGTGTGTATATGTGTGTGTATGTACCCATGTGTATGGATGTGTAAACAACATAAAAACCCTAATCCTATTTTTATATATTTAATTTGCATGTGTTTATATGTGTGTATGTATGTATGTATGCATATGTATATATATGCATGTGTGTATATGTGTGTGTATGCATGCATGTGTGTACATGTGTGTGTGTGTATGTATGCATTTGTGTATGTATGTGTGTGTGTATGTATGCATGTGTATATGTGTATGTGTGTGTATGTATGCATGTGTGTATATGTGTGTGTATGTGTGTGTATATGTGTGCGGATCTATGCATGTATGTATATGTGTGTGTATGTATGCATGTGTGTACATATGTGTGTGTGCATGTATGCCTGTGTGTGTATGCATGCATGTGTGTATATGTGTGTGTATGTATGCATGCATGTGTGTATATGTGTGTGTTATAGTATGTATGCATGTGTGTACATGTGTGTGTGTATGTATGCATGTTTGTACATGTGTGTGTGTGTATGTATGCATCTGTGTACATGTGTGTGTATGTATGTCTGTGTGTATGTATGCTTGTCTGCATATGTGTAAGTGTGTGTGTATGTGTGTACATGTGTGTGTATGCATGCATTTCTGTGTATTCATGCATGTGTATATGTGTGTGTATGTATGCATGCATGTGTGTATATGTGTGTGTATGTATGCGTGTGTACATGTGTGTGTATGTATGCATGTGTGTACATGTGTGTGTGCAAGTATGTGTGTGTATGTATGCATGTGTGTATATGTGTATGTGTGTGTATGTATGCATCTCTCTTTATTTATTTCTTTATCTTCCTCTCTTTCATCTCTCTTTATCGCTTTCTTTATCTCTCTCTTTTTCTCTCTCTATCAATATAGAATAAAACAATCACTTATGGGTATGTCCCTCTTTTGGATCATTTTGGTCAAAGCGTAATGTATGTTGTGTATCATCAAATTCCAAGGAATCCATGCCAAAAAACTTTTGCAAAATCAAAGAGAAGAAAAATTAAAAACATAAAGCATAGAGAAAGACAAAGGGTAAGAGTACGTGCACCACTTACCAAGATGCGAGATCTAGAGAGAGAGTGTGTATGTGTGTAGAGAGAGAGATCTATGTGTGTGTGCACAAGACACTTTAGATCAAAATTCGGTTCACGCGTGCAAGTTCGACAGAAGCAAGCAGTACTCAATGTAAAACATGTGTAAAATGTTGAGTTTTGCTCTCGGGTTCCCGGTATGTATAAAACACGACGTCGGTATAGGCATCGATATGGGCGCCAGTATAAGCATCAATAATTTCTAATAAATTACCG
The DNA here is from genome assembly GCA_020310875.1 of Ceratopteris richardii. NCBI lineage: Eukaryota > Viridiplantae > Streptophyta > Polypodiopsida > Polypodiales > Pteridaceae > Ceratopteris > Ceratopteris richardii. The sequence continues at coordinate 90,078,657 of CM035428.1, read as the reverse complement.
GTCCTTTCATCGATGTCTTATATAGACGCTTATACCAATGCCTATAGTGACACATATACAGAGGCCTATACTGGCAAGCACGATATATCCTGACGATCTATTTTAAACGGTCATACCGATGGTCAAGTGACCGTCGGTATGCTTAAGTGCATTTTTCCAACATTTATACTGACACTGGGAGTGACTATCGGTATAGGCAGCATCAGTATGCCCCTCATATGCTGTAGTGTCTTCTAAGGTGAGATGAAACTCCACCTTAGTGTTCTTCACAACTTCAATGTTTCTTGGAACCAATGAATCTTCATTTCTTATCAATATTGTGGGAGTTGTGATCTGAGGGTGTTCACATTCCCATGGGTCTATGAATTGTGGTGGCTCTTGTAAAGAATTAAATTCAAAATCTAATCCTTCATTGTCTTCTTGCTCTGCTTGGTCTCCATAAATAGATGGATTGTCTTATGGAAATTTATCATGGGGGACATCAATTTAAAGGAAAGGAGAGGGATTACCATTATCCTTGGCCCATTTCTCTTCCTGTATCCCCCCAAGAGCTCTTGAGTACTGTTGAATTGAAAAAGGTGTTCCAACCATGGAATTAGGAACACAAACATTTTGTGGTGCTGAGCTTTCTCTTTCAAAAACTAGTTGAGCATATGGAGGTAAAGAAACCTGTAGTTTCCTTACAAACTCCTCTAATCTTTGTAATAAACCCTAGAAATGCGAACCTAGTTTGATAGAATTTATCTTATTGAACAATTCATTGCTCTTGAGCATATCTTGAGCTAGTTCTACCATTCTCATGAAAAACTATGTGCATTCAGTCTCTAAATCTACTCTAGGGTAACTCTTGTGTAGGTTTGTAGATGTTGGCCCTTCATGAAGTCAAGTCTGGTAGGCCTTGAACATCATGTCCAAGCCTTCTAGGGTTGGATCTGTGAGAACACACCATGGTTGTGGTCTATTCACAATGAGTAGTGGGGTGGGATGAAGTGGAGTGGATGGATTATTGGCATGTGATAGGTTTTGAGATGTAATGTCTACAATTTTTACTTTTACGTCCCTCAAGACTTCTTCTAGTTTTGATAATTTTTTAGCCCACTTAGGATTGGCTCTAGTATCCTTCTAGGCTCTTTTTTTCCTCTTACTAGGCTCTTGTGATTCACTTGGCTCTAGTTGTTTAGTTGGTTTAGCCTGTTTTAAGGCTTGTGACCTAATGATGGCATGTATAGGAGCCATGTTAATGCTACTTGAACTTGAATCCATCAATAAGCCAACCATATTAATGGGTGTAACCTTATGTGCACTAGAGAGGCTCCTTGGACAATGTCTTGGGATATATTCTTTGCTGCACTCACAACAAAAGCCTTTTATTGTGATGTTCTATGCTTGTCCTAGAGATGGTGGGTGGGGACACTCACAAATGAAATGGTCACCTTGACATCTAAAACATAGTCCTCTAGGGGCTTGTGGTCTCATTTGTCTCAAATGAGGCATAGGGTTAGGATTCATATACATGAGATTGGAGTACTCTGGCTCCCAATTTGGTTCCATAGGTAGTGCCTCATATTCATATAGATAAGTCTTACTATACTTAGGTGACTCTATGTAATAATCTTGTGGAATATCTTCATGGGAATATATATACAATGTGTGCAATTATCACTTGATGAATCATGTGAACCTTGGTTTGTAACTACTTGATCACTTACTATTGTAAAATATTATATCTTTGAAGAATCTTGTAAAAGGCTATATCTAGTGGATTTAGGAAGAACATTAGCTACGAGTTCATTTGAGAGAATAACACCTAAATCGATGGAGTCACTTTTTTAGTTGGAGCCAAGTTTGAATTCAAATTCAAAACTTAGAAGAAAACTCTTATGAAAGGTCTTTGTAAATCTCGTGGCTAGGTGTGGCCTCATTTAGAGCTATCTCCTTGATCATTTGTAGAACCTGAGTGGCTGATGCCATAGCTCACTCAGTCCATCATCAGTGAGCATAATTACAATGCCAATGATCTTGTAGAACCATGTTTTATTATATATATACTTCATTGAACATCTTTGTCTACTTCTCTGCTATGACTACTCAAAATGGTCAAATTTTTATGATCATATCTTAGTGAATTCGCCACCATTTTCATAATCTGTGGCTTCTTGGATTCCAAGCACTTGGTTCAGGCATCTCAGAGAAATCGTCCTCGAAGTGATCACTAGTCATGCATTGGTTAGTCCCTATAAAGTCGGGGTAAGCTTTGGTTTACTAAACTCATTTCTCAGAGCAGAGTTGATCATTTTAGATGATTCCACTTGCAACCATTAGCTATCTAATCTATTTGAATTCCATCAAAAAGAATTTAATCAATTTTTACTATACTGTGAGCTCTCAATAAAGGAACCAATAGGTGTATGGACCAAAAAAGCAAGTTTTTCAACACTATGTATTCTTGAAGTAGTCTATTTTGATTCAATTGTTTCCAGCATCAACTCCCAAGTACATAGGTACTTTCTTGGTATCATTTGCAAAGCTAAAAGTGCCTACTATATAGCTCTGACCTGTATCACGGAAGGTATAAAGTAGGCTTTAGTAGTACCACCTCACTTCCTTGACGTATCCATCCATCTCCTCGAACAACATGCTTTATAAGGATTCATACCTTAGAGTCATTTGGATGGTAGTCTATTGATAAAGTACAAAACGGTTGAAATACCCTTTGCCCATAGATAATGAGGCAACCTCTTTTCTTCAAATTCTATTCACTTTGATGCAACCAATGTCTTATTTCTTGTATTGCCTTTGAGTTCTATAGACGCAAGTACGTAGAGGATAGTACAAAAATGAAATCACTCAAAAGTACTAAGAGAATAGAAAGAGACAAGAGACTTGACACTAGATTGGGTATAATCTCCCCCCACAAACTCCGATGGATAAGCCTATCAGAGCATTTGTATTTATAGGTATTTATTATTACGTCTTGAATAGAAGATACATGAGAAAGGCACTTTGAAAAGCGTGCATTTTACAAAAATCTACTTTATTTACAAATTCATAATCTACTATTTTTACAAAAATGTTACTTTCTAAAACAATATATTATTTTTATACAAAATAAATAAAGTATTATCATCTAAATATTCTTCTAAATATCTCCAAAAATAGTTGAATAAGTCCATGCATGTTGATACCCTCATGAATCTTCACATACGAAATCTAAACACAAAACACATTAACACCCTCAAGGCATTAAAATCGATTTAACCCTCCATTATTCCATAAAGTATAACATGTCTCCCAATTGATGAGCAAATGAACTGAGTTGATAGGAATAAAGTAGACATGGATGGCTAGTCACATGTCCCATCATTTAACAATCATAAGCATGTTCCATGTAAAAATACACGCATGGAGCTAGAAAATTTGAGTTTAATGTGCTTGTGAATGATAAACAGAAATCAAATGCTCATAATGTGGACTTAGTGATTTCTTATGAATCCATTGAGATTCTTCAAGTGCGTTTTTTTTATATTTAACCAATATCTATGATATTGATTACTTGTGCATGTAGTAGTAACATCATAATCAATTTTGTTTGTGGAATCAAAATTTTAGCATCTTCTTCAAGTAAAGGAGGATAATCTAAAATAGAAGTGAGTGGTAATGTTCCTTTACATTCTTTCAATAAACATATATAAAAAGAATTATGTATATCCCAATGAGAAGTTATATCTAATCTAAAAGCAAGTGTATAAATATGATTTTGTCCAAAAGCATCAGCCATAGGTATGTGAGTTTGAGTGATAGTCGTGGGAATATGAAGTTTTTTACCATACAACATTTCATATGGTGCACGTCGAGTAGTGGTATGTGTTGTGTCATTATATGAAAATTATAGTAAATGTAGTTTATCATCCCAATTACTTGGATTAGCTAAAGAATAACAACATAATAGATCTAAAATAGTACTATTCATAGCTTCACTTTGCACATTACTTTCACGATGAAATATAGAGCTAAAGTCTATTTTGGAACCTAAATTTTGAAATAAGGCCACCCAAATGTGATTTAAAAAAAGCGAACATCTCGATCTCAAAGAATAACTTTTGGAAAACCATGATGTGGAAAAAAAACATTTAATAAATAATTTACCAGCTTGAGGTGCAAAAAGAGTCTTTTTACAAGGCATGAACAATGCTTGTTTACGAAACCTATCAACAATTGTCCAAATCATATAATTATGTGATGAAGTTGTAGGAAGGCCAGTAATAAAATTCACAAAAAATTTTTCCCATGGTCCATTAGGTATGGGAAGTGGTATTAATAATCGAAATGCTTTACCATGATGTCATTTCACATGTTGATGTACAACGCAATGGGAAACATACTGTGTAATATCCTTTTCCATATTTGGCCAAAAGAAGACTTCTTTAAACATAGAAATAGTTTTTTGTGTGCCCCTATGGCCCATATGCCCATGCATCTTTTTCATAACAAATTCTTTAAAACCTTATGTAATGTATAACTTGTGTTCGAAATATAAGAATCAATTATGAAAAGTGTAGTGATCCTCACTAAATTTTGGAGAATTATTGAAAGAATTCCATGTTTGTGAAAAGACAAATTAGATGCATAAGTAGGAATCATGTCATGACATGAATGAATATGAACATAAAAAATATTATTGATTGAAGCAATAGTTGTTTGTGGGGAGAGGAAATGACTAAGGGCATCAACTACAACATTAGCTTTGCCAGGTTGATATTGAATCATTGGATGAAAATTTTGTATGGATGAAGCACATTTAATGTGTCCATCAGAAATTAATGGTTGATTTGATAAATCCTTAATAGTTTGTTGGTCGTTTTTTATTATGACTTATGAACCCATGAGATAATGTTTCAAAATTTTTAAAGCATGCACAACTACTAAAAGTTCCTTATCATATGTACTATGGTTCTTTTCAAAAGGTTTAAGTTTTGTACTTTCAATTGCAATGGGATGGTCATTTTGCATTATTACAACACCTATACCTATACCACTAGCATCTGTAGCTACATGGAAAGGTTGTGAAAAATCAAGTCATTGCAAAATAGGTGCATGAGAATGTTATAAATCATGGAATATGTTGAAAAATTCATTTTTGGAGTGTTGAATTATTAATCTATTAATGTGTTTTGGTGTTTTTGATATAGCAACTCAAGGTTTGTGAGGGCATGAAAGCGTGAAAGGGACATTCGAAATAGAGTGCATGGGGGGAGATTGCACCCAATACCACATTCGGTCTCGTCTCTTGGGGTCTCTATTTTTCTGTGTGCGTTTTGCATTCGTAATTTCGTTGTGCATGTGAGATAGATCTTAATAACAATGGTATCAGAGCCTTGCACCCGTCACTAGAGAGGGATCTGTTTCTGTTCATTTTGGCAAACTGATCTTTGTTTTGTTGTTCTCTGTTTGTGATCCGATTCCAATTCCAATTTGGATTCTGATTCTAGTTCTGGTTCCTATTCCCATTCCTATTCAGTTTCTTGTTTCTATTTCTATTCTAGAACCAGAACCTACGTTTACACCTTCATTTACACCTACGTTTACTCCTTATATTCACTCCTACGTTTACACCTTCAACTTACTCCAAGGTGTCGACTAAGGCATAGAACTTAGGCATAATTTAAAGAATAACTAAGGCATTAGTTTGGCATCTTTGGCACCCAAGGCTCCCTTGGCAGCCGTTGGCTTCGCGTGAACCAATTTTAATTTATGAGTGCTAATAAGGAGTTTATGTTCACCAAGGTGAGAGGATTTTAACCCACAACCTCAACCACACAAGGGAAGTATTTTCCCACTACACTATCTCTTTGTGTTCTCACTCTACTTCTCTTTTCTTATATTTAACACAACTTTCATCTCTTTCTTACTTTTTCAGTTCCCAAGAAAAACCCTTCCTTTTACATTTTAACTCAAACAATCTCAAAAATTGTTTTACCTTTCTAGCAAGAGGGTTTTTTTCTCTACATCCTCATGGACCATATGAACAACATGGAGGATTTCAGCGAATCACCTCTTCGGGAGGTAAGACTCGAGCAACAACTTGAGCTCCTACGACACAAACTATGAGCCGCTCAGAACGAGATCCGACAACATGAAGAAATACTAAAAAAGATGCAAATTTATGAAGACAAGCTTACGAGGGTGGTCAAAGCTATTGTCTCTGCCCAGTCAGATGGCACGCATTCCAAGATTGCCATTAAGAATTACCAGTTTTTATGATTTGATGGTTGTAACGATGGTCCTTCAATCCTTTCATGGTTGTGACAGTTTGATGATTTTTTTACTCATGAAACATATGCTAAAAGTGAAAAAGTTAAGTTGGTCACTAACTATTTAGTAGGAAAAGCTCAACTCTAGTGGAATGTCCTACGACTTTCCAAGATACAGTGAAGGACTCTTTTCTTCGTCCTCAATACCATTTACATGTTCGATGTGCATGGATGACCCTTACATGGAAGGAGGGAGATACGGTTACTACCTACATGGAGTAGTTACGGTAAAATTTACTATTGGTTTGAATGCTTGAAGATGTACTAGAGGATAGCTTGTAGTGGAAATGCGAAGATGCTTTGGAGGTGGTAATCCAAGCTAATCTTCACACCCTACGTCCTACAACCCTCAACCAGACTATATCTTTTGTTTATGATCTAGAGAAAGAATTCCCACATCTTACCCTAGTTTTCCTCATCCACCGCAATCCAATTACTCAACTACACCTGTTGCTTCATCTCTCCAACCTACCAAACCACCTACCCTACAAACTTTAGTGATGGATGCCCAAGAGAAGTGAGCACGAATCACTTGCTAGAATTGTGACAAACTTGGACATACAAAACGAACTGCCGATTACGACCTCTTAACATGAAACCAGTTGCAGCTCAATTACATAACATGGAGGCCCATAATGAAGAAATTCCTCCCCTTTGGAAAGAGGAATCATTGGAGAAGGACTTAAGCACCTTGGGTACAGATATCTCTCTTCATTCTTTACTTTGCATGCAGGGTACCATAAACAACAAACTTGTTAAAATTTTACATCACGATTGTAGTTCACATGACTTCATTTCACATTTATTAGTACAACAACTCAAATTCAAAACCTTTCCTTCTTTGTATATATTAAAAGCTGCATTTCAAGGTAATCGTTATAATGTAACACGAGAAGTGCAAGATGTTATCATTAGCATAGGTCCATATGTTGATTCCATTCAAAACGCTCTACACAAGTGAGCTATCTGGTATAACTCCATGAGTACAAATCAACTGTTCTTTCAAATCCTTAATCTTTGTGACAAAATTTTCCATAGAAGCACCTTCATTCATGTGCTCACTCTCGAATTGTTTCTGGAGGTAAGCAACACAAGCCTCGTTCCTAGCCTTGTACAACATGCTAAGTGTACTCCAAGCATCCTTAGTTGCTCTACACGAGTGAATGTGAGGAATAATGGCACATTTGACAAACAAAGCTATCAATGCATGTGCCTAAGCATCTTTTCCATCCCAACAAATTTGCTCTACAGTAGGTGCAAGAGAAACAGTCGCATGAATAGGAATCTGCAAAATATCATCATCTTCGACACCATCTCTATCAGCTCTAGCACGTGTATTTGTAGTACCTGTATTCACAGGTGTAACACGACATCTTTTAACACCCTACACAATATTTGATAGTCCTTTTGCGACCAATACATGATGCATCATATAAGCCCATAATATGTAATTAGTACCATCCAACGTATCCTCAATAACCAACCTACGAAATACACCACTACTTTCAGCCATGGCCACTTACTAAAATATCTTGATGCACAGAGAATACCTAGTGTTTTAAATAAATTAAATAAATATATATAATTAAATATATAAAAATAGGATTTTAAGTTTTTTTATTAAATTAAATATATAGAAAATAGATTTAAAGGTTTTTTATCAAATTAAATGTATATAATTAATATATAAAAATAGGATTTTAAGATTCTTTTATCAAGTTATATAGATATAATAAATTATATAAAAAATAGAGTTTTAGATTAATATTAATATATATAAATATATATCTATAAAAATGAAGAAAAAAAATATATAATCAAATATATATATATATATATATATATATATATATATATATATATATATATATATATTGTGAAGAGATGGATAGGTATGTGCTTGAAGATGAAGAGGTGTTGCAAAATCCTTGATCTACACCAGCCAAATGAAATCCAAGAGTATATGGTGGGCCCTTTTAGCTTGCCAATGGATGTATTAGACACCCTATGTACCTTGGAAGATCACTCTCAAAAAGATAGATCAAAACAGATAAGTTGGAGTTAGCTCAGAGGTGAAAACTTGCTATTCTTGGTTCATACACCTGTCCAGTGTTTTACATAATTCTCTGAGCACAGCCGCAATGAGCTTAATTCCTCTTGGGGAAGTCTAGGTAGCTTAAAAAGCTAACTTTCAAGAGTAATCTCATAAAAAATAATGAACCACACACTGAGAATGAGTTTTAACAACTCATGACATCATCCCGATTTTCACGGGCTGCTACAGTTTGAGACCAGTGCGCAGAAAAATCAACATACCTCAAAATATAGGAATCCAATGATTATGCAAATTTGTATGGTTATACTAGACCATGTGCGGAATCCAACAAGCTTTACATCACTGAATTTGGATAAATAACCACTGAGAAATGGCTCTAACAAGATGAGTGAAAAAGTCGGGTACCTGAGAGAGAAGTGAAGATGAACAGACCCTGTTGACTTCAAATGAACATAACTGAAGATTGCAACATCCAAATGCATGACAATTTGTGAGCATATAGTAGACTTATAGAGCTAACTTTACCAAGTTAAATCACGGAAAATGATGCACCAAGCTCAGAGAAAACATCTCTGCAAGCTGACTTAGAAAACTGAGAGTAATGGCAGTGAGTAGTACACTTCACAAGAACATGGAAAGATGAAACCCAATAATCATGAAAATGAAAGTATATTGCTTGTACAATACAATGACTTACTGATACATATGTGTGCCTTGTAATCACACCTTGATATGGCATAAAGCTCAGCTCTTGGAGGTCTTCACATAGGTCTCTCTAACCACGACTAAAACTGCCATCTATTTATAGTTGAGTTTGGGAGGCTAACTTCCCTCAATCACTCTCCAATCAATCAATGATTGAATTGATTGTCTACCTATGACAAATCACGAATTCGTGGCTCCTCTTTCCCTTTTTGATCATGTGGACTCAACCACTTAAGATTCTCTTACTTTTACATTAAGTAAACTCTTCAAAAGTTACAAGAGGTAGTTCACAAGTGAACTTTACATAGTCTTCTTTTTGAAGCTTCTTTTATGACTTTGTGGGACTCAAGCCATTACTTAGGCTTTTCATAGACTTGCTCCAATAGCTCCCCCTCAAGCCAAGTATTCTTGAGGTCTTCAATCTTCCAAGATTACCTGCAAACCAATCATAGCCTTGAATTTGCAAAGCTTTGTACCATCCAATGCTTTGGTTAGAATATCTGCACATTGTTGATGAGTGGACACATATGATATTTGAATCTCTTTGCTTAGAACCTTTTCTCATACATAGTGATAATGAACTTCAATATGTTTAGTCCTTGCATGAAAAATAGGATTAGCAGCCAAATGAATAGAACTCATATTGTCACAAAAAATAGTTGGAGTTCCAAACTCCAATCCAAGATCTTTGAGTAATGTCTTCAATCTTTGATTGTTCTCTACCAAGCTTTGGAAAATCTTTTTCAAGATCATATGGTAAATTGACCTTCCTGCATGAATCTTCATACCATGAATTGTTCTCATCAAAAACTACATCTCTACTTACCAAGAATTCTTTGTTGGTAGGGTTGTACAACCTGTAGCCCTTTTGATTGTTGTCATATCCAATAAATACACACCTTTCTGCCTTTGGATCCATCTTGCCTCTAACCTGTGAAGGAACATGAGCAAAAGCAATACATCCAAAAATTTTACAATGATCTAAGCTTGGTCTTCTTCCATTCCAAGCCTCATATGGAGTCATCCCATCAAGGGATTTTGAAGGAAACCTGTTAATCAAGTAAGTGGCTGTAGATACAGCCTCAGCCCATAAGTAATTAGGTAAATGCTTTTCATTTAACATAGACCTTGCAGCTTCAACAATTGTCCTATTCCTCCTTTCTGCCACTCCATTTTGCTAAGGAGTGTACCTTGTAGTTACCTCTCTTTTGATTCCTCTTTCTTGAAGAAAATAATCAAACTCATCGGAGAAGTATTCTCCCCCTCCATCTGACCTTAGCCTTTTTAGTGATTTACCTGTTTGATTCTCCACAAGAGCGAAATATCTTTTGAAACATGAAAAAACTTCATCTTTGTGTTTCATAAAGAATAGGATAGTCCATCTGCTGCAATCATCAATAAAGGAAACATAATACCTTGATTCAGATATTGAAGCTTCCTTGCTAGGTCCCCATACATCTGTATGAACCAACTCCAAGAGATCTCCATGCATATAACCTTTCTTCATGAATGGTAACCTGTGAGACTTTCCAAATTGACATGCACTACACTTATAAATCATATGTTGTTTTGACAAATTAGGAAGTCCAAGTACACTTTGGTCCCTGCAGATTTGCTTTAATGACCTTTGACCAATATGTGCTAACCTTTTGTGCCATACTTCCAATTCTGTGAGTGTCTGACTACCATAATTAAAGAGAGCAATGTTTCTAGTGTCCTGTAATTCAAATGTGAACAATCTACCTGTCTTTTCACCTTTTGCAATTCTTCTGAATCCTTCACTTGGATCTTCAACAAATGCTCCTCCTTTTGTGAACCTCACTTGCAACCCTTTCTCTACTATCTGCCCAACACTTATCAAATTCTTTGTAATGGTAGGGACATATAGTACCTTACTGAGTAGGTTGATGTTTCCATCAGGTGCTTTGACATTGCCTATTTTCTCCACAGGATGTTTTGTATCATCTCCTGTTTGTACCTCATGCTTATTCCTTGGATCTTCTAAATCTCATAGGAGTGCCACATTTCCTGCCACATGATTTGAACAACCTGAATCTATGTAGAAAACATGCTCATCATATTTACCTTGTGGAATAGCCATGTTCATGATCAATAATGAATCCTCTTTGTTTGAGTCTTTTGTGTAGTTATTGTAGTCTCTCCTTTCTTTGTAGCCTCCTTGATAGTTTGAATGATTGTAGTTGTTGTAGTTGCCATGATAATTGTTGAACCTTCCTCTTGAGTAGCCATAACTTCCTCTATTGTATCCTCTGCCTCTTTGATTCCTAGAATTCGTAAGCAATTTTCAGTTGTATGATTAGTTAATCCACAAATAGAACATGAGTTGGAGTCTTGGGATCTCCCCCTGCCTTGTCTACCTCCTCTTCCTCTACCTCTGCCATGTCTTCCTCTACCTGCATAGTTAGCTTGATATGTACCTGCTTCATCATCCACTTTCTTTGCCTTTCCTTTGTTATCTTTGGACTTGCTTTTATCAGTGTATAAAGCTGAAGATTGATTACCTTTAGAGCTTTCTCCATTTTTTATAAGCTTTGCCTCTTGAGTAAGTAGTTGTCCAATGAGTTTATTGAAATCAGGTACATGCATGTCCATGTACAAATCCATAGCTGTGGTGAATGCTTCCCACTTGTCATCTGCCTTCAAGCCATTGATCACCTGCCTTACAATTTGCTCTTCATCTATTACCTCTCCAATGCTTCCCAACTGATCCGCTATGTCCTTGAGCTTTGTGACAAAATCAGTCACATTTTGTTTGGAAGCCTTCTTGAGAGTTGTGAAATCCAGCCATAGTTGATGCTTCCTAGCTTTGGTACTTGAAGAAAAGAAAGCTTCAAGTGCATCCCATACTTCCTGAGATGTCTTACAACTTCTAATGTGAGGCAACAAAAAATCTGAGATAGAGTTGAGGAGATAAGACCTTGCAAGTGCATCCTTGGAGCACCATGTGCTCAATCTTTCTTGCTCTTCTTGTGTTGGTTGACTTTTGTTCCTGAAACTTGGCATAACTTCATCTCCAACCACATAACCATATAAACTTCTACCTTGGAGATAAGCTTCCATTCTTAATGACCAAGCTGAGTAGTTACCTCTGTCCAATTTGTCAATTGATGAAGGAAATCCATCTGCCATGTTGTCCAACCTTGCTCTGATACCACTGTGAAGAGATGGATAGGTATGTGCTTGAAGATGAAGAGGTGTTGCAAAATCCTTGATCTACACCAGCCAAATGAACTCCAAGAGTATATGGTGGGCCCTTTTAGCTTGCCAATGGATGTATTAGACACCCTATGTACCTTGGAAGATCACTCTCAAAAAGATAGATCAAAACAGATAAGTTGGAGTTAGCTCAGAGGTGAAAACTTGCTATTCTTGGTTCATACACCTGTCCAGTGTTTTACATAATTCTCTGCGCACACCAGCGTTTAGCTTGATTCCTCTTGGGGAAGTCTAGGTAGCTTAAAGAGCTAACTTTCAAGAGTAATCTCATAAAAAATAATGAACCACACACTGAGAATGAGTTTTAACAACTGATGACATCATCCCGATTTTCACGGGCTGCTACAGTTTGAGAACAGGGAGCACAAAAATCAACATAACTCCAAATGTAGGAATCCAATGATTATGAAAATTTGTATGGTTATACTAGACGGTACGATGAATCCAACAAGCATTAAATCACTGAATTTGGATAAGTAACCATTGCGAAATGGCTCTGCCAAGATGAGTGAAAAAGTCGGGTACCTGATAGAGAAGTGAAGATGAACAGACCCTGTTGACTTAAAATGAACATAACTGAAGATTGCAACATCCAAATGACATGAAAATGTGTGAGCATATAGAAGACGTATAGAGCTAACTTTACCAAGTTAAATCACTGAAAATAATGCACCAAGCTCAGAGAAAACATCTCTACAAGCTGACTGAGAAAACTTAGAGTAATGGCAGTGAGTAGTACACTTCACAAGAACATGGAAAGATGAAACCAAATAATCATGAAAATGAAAGTATATTGCTTGTACAATACAATGAATTACTAATACATATGTGTGCCTTGTAATCACACCTTGATATGGCATAAAGCTCAGCTCTTGGAGGTCTTCACATAGGTCTCTCTAACCACGACTAAAACTGCCATCTATTTATAGTTGAGTTTGGGAGGCTAACTTCCCTCAATCACTCTCCAATCAATCAATGATTGATTTGATTCTCTACCTACCACAAATCACAAATTCGTGGCTCCTCTTTCCCTTTTTGATCCTGTGGACTCAACCACTTAAGATTCTCTTACTTTTACATTAAGTAAACTCTTCAAAAGTTACAAGAGGTAGTTCACAAGTGAACTTTACATAGTCTTCTTTTTGAAGCTTCTTTTATGACTTTGTGGGACTCAAGCCAATACTTAGGCTTGTCATAGACTTGCTCCAACATATATAGCATTAGGGTTTTAGGGCTTTTAGGCTTTTTCTGATATATAGAAAATAGGTCCTCAGGATGATATAATAAAAAATAAATAAATGTTCTAAAATGTCCATATTGTATCAATTGGCTAGTTTGGATCCGGAGGAGAGAATGGCATGTCCTTGCACTTAGTGCAAGTATCAAACTTATCAAAAACAACATATTTGTACTGCACATGTTAAAGAGTATGGATCCTCTGATAAAGGTCAACTACAAAACCTATGCTACCATTTGCATGGTCCCCAAGGTGAGCACATGGAGCAAAGATATCTATACTACGTGCGTAACTCGCAATGGTAAATCTTCAATCCATTTAGGGATGGTCAGATATTAGTGTCTCTAAATTATTCACGTAAGTGGATTTGAAATAAACTTTCATTTCTATATCAAAATAACTTTATTTGCTAATATCGTTCTAATTGCTTATTGCAATCTTCTTAAAGATCATATTTTGCTAGAGGGCAATGACATGCCTTTACCATGTGGAGATGCAAGAAAACGTCTACAATCCATTGGAATGGATTAAACTAAGATTCATGGTTGTTTGAATGATTGCATCCTCTTTCGAAACGAGTGTGAGCATCTGTGTACTTGAGCCGCAATGACTCAAGGACTTGTACCAATGAGACTATACCTCGATTGCAATACAAGTGCATATAGTGGAGTTCTTTTCACACACATTTAATTATCAATCCTAAGGAGTGACTTACCAAGTGTATGAAGACATTTGCACACGTGATAGAAAATGAAGTGAGTCAACTATCCAAGCATGAGAAAAGACTAATACTACCCACACCTACTGAAAAACTGGAAGTGTTGCCGCAAGCCTACTTTCAGCAGTTTTGGTTTTTTGAGGTTTTCTCCCAGCCCAGAACTCCGAACATAGGCAATAGGGTACTCATTTCGAAGCTCTCGATGAGACGAATCCAATGGTGGTGGTTTCACTCAATTCTGACCACTCTGCTGCAAGTTATGGCAGAAACAGTGAATTACGGGAACTACTAACACCCGCGTTTTTGCTTCTCCTAGCTTACGCACGCACTACAGCCACTCAAAACAAGGGGGAAGGGGTAGACAACAGTCCTACACTTGCAGTTCAAGCATCACACACACATACATGAGCAAAATGAAGATCAAAATCAGCAAGGAAGAGACAAACTCGAAATTTCAGAAGTGCTCCTCTTCACAATGACAAGAAGTTTTTCACAATGAGTCATTTTTGACTTATATACTAGTGCCCTAAGTTTGGTCCTTTCACACAAGAGACCGGCACTTTATTCTCTAAAAAGACTAATTTCCTACTAATATACATGGGTAATTCACTAATCTTCTGAGGGGATGCATCTAGAGGACTCCTCTAGTGCCTTTACAATGGAAAATATGTACAAAAGTGGTTATGTTACAAAAATTGTGTGTCCAAATCGGAAAAATTTTGGGGCCCGTCTTTTTTCTCTGTTTTCTGCGCTCTTTAGCTCTGCAACACTCTCCCCCTCTTCGTCTCTGTCGTCCCTTGACAGACTTTGCTTCGCGAACACGTCCCTTGGCTGTGTTGCCTGGTTCTTGATCTTGCTTTTCTCCGCACGCTCCCCTTGGTCAGTGTTGTCTGCAGTTAAACAGACATGCAGATTCGATGGCCTTCTTGATTCAAGCTCTACAACTCGAGAGCCTGATGTAGCTGTCTTGCCTGTTGACTCGGGTTGCCACGCACGCCACCAGAGACTAGGAATGTGCTGTTCTTAGTCACCCTCTTCAACTTTTCAGCCTCTACCCCTTTCTAACTTTTGGTCCTACTCTGATGTTTGAAAAGTCCATAACTCGGGACCCTGGGGTTTAGCTTTGTAGCCTGGTGCGTGCCCCTGCGGGGCTTTGGGCAGAGATGGGCGTTGTGCCCCTACGGGGCTTCCTGCAGAGAGTGGTCCTTAATCCTCTGATATTTTATCTTTTACTGCGCAGTTTTGGACTTGGACCTTCTTCTTCTTTTCTTTTTGCTTGATTGTCCCTCTACACGTCCCTCCTCCTGAACTCTGTCGTCTTTGACAGGCTTTCTGTGGCGACGTGAGTACGTTTGGATAGCTGTTTGCTCTCTTTGATTCAGTAGATTAGCATGACATATCATGAATTCCTTCCATTGCCTTGACTTTACTCCGTCTTCTGGCGCCTGTCTATGATCAGCAAAGAAACTTGTTTCGTAGGCCACCAGTCTTGCATTCAGGTTGGAAGTCATCTTAACAAAAATTTCTGAATCAATCTCAAAAAAGCCGGTAAAGAATGCTTCTTCAAACGTTTGCATATATGTCGATGGCAAAAACATGAGACGAGAATAATAGGCCATAAGTGTGAGGCGGCTCGGAATGGTTGATAAATCAAAAATAAGAGCCTCAGACCCTTGCGTAATGCCGATAAAATTCAAGAATGTATATTTCGCATGCTGGAATACCTTCAAAACTGTAATGATCATACTGAAGATTTTGTTGGTCATCTTGACGGCTAAATCCGGAACTGTAGCGTATCTCGCAATCCAAAATTCCATTGTTTTTACCATATAGTCTTCGGTCGGTAGGTAATTATGTGGCGGACTAGGTAGTAGCGGATAATTAAGCCACTGATTATTGATACTGCCTTGGCTCTGACCTTCCAAAAAGTGCGACCAAGCTCGTCTACGGGGTACAGGACAAAAAGATGGGTTGGCTTGAAGCGCGTATGGTGATGCTTCCCACTGCACCCGCAACGTTGGATTCTTCTCCAAAATCTTCCTTCTCCATGTTGGATCCGCTTTCTCGAACTCCTCTTGAGAGTAATTGAACGTGTCATGTTTAAAGTGGAGGTTGTGGTCCGGATCTTTATTCGTTGCAGACTTTATATACATCCGTGTTTGTTCTTTAAGTAGGCCGTATGGCACGTTGAATGGCTTCAAAATTTGATCTAATTGTTTAGGCTCAATCTGAGCCTCTTTCATTATCTGAATTATTTGTTCTTCAAACTCAGCAGTGAGCTGGGACACCAGTAGTGCCCTTTCTGGTCGGCTCAATTCTGCAATGTCGCGAGTGTTAGGTTCTAGTGGAATCTCCTTTTCCGCCCTGATCGGTGAGTGATATGAGGGGGGAGAGAGAGGACGTACCTCAGTCTCCACAGTAGCCTCCGCAGCGTGTGGAACTACTGGTGTCCCCTGTTTGTCTTGGCGCTCAATCTGTTCCTGAAGCTGTTTGATGAGTGTATCTTTATTCTTTAATTCTGCTTCAGCCTTGGCAATCGTCTCCTGATGTTTGATCAATTCTTGAGCAACTATATTCATGTGATCTGTGTCTTCTTTGCACTGTCTGAAATAGTCATTTTCAGCTTTTTTCCATTTTTTGCGTAGAGCTGCAGTGTCATGCATATACCTTTTTTCCCAATCAGCAATGGTGTCTTGCTCCTGTTTGAGCTGATCTGCCATCTTGGTGATCTTTTCTTCCAGTTCTTTTATGTCCTCCATTGAATGATTAGTTTCTGCTGGTGGTTGATCACTGAGGAGAGCTGTCATGAGCTCCTTGTTCTTGTTCCTTAAATTTTCCGCTTCCTCCAGACTCACTTTGAGCTGTGATTCGAGTATTTTACCACGAGCGTTGATCCTTGTTTTCTCTTTTTCTGTCATATTTAATTTCTTCGTGAGCTCCAAAATTTGTTCTTTTAGTTGGGCATTTTCCTTTTCTAATACCTGGCATTGTGTTTTGGTCTTCTTTACTTCCTCGTGTTTCTTTAAGGCTTGAGCTTCTGCTTTTGATAACCTATTGGCCAAATCCACACCTTCTTTTTGAAGCTCTTGCTTTTCACGCATGGCCTGATCGTAATCTTCATCAGCATCAAGCATTAACTGTTGAGTGTCTAGTGCAGTTCGAATCATATCCTGCACCACAGGCTTGAGCTGAGCTATATCGACGTTTAGCCATGTCCTTGGTATACTTGGGGTTTCTCCTGTGTGTACATCTTTCCCTTTGTCCACATGAATAGTTTCATTATGTGGTTGTCGGACTTGTAGTTGTGCATTAAGTTCTTCGTTGTTTTTACCTTGATCCTTAGATTTCGTGGCACTTCCTTGAAACGTGACGTCCATGGGGGATGGTTCTGCCACAACCCTTAGTGGAGTGAAGGGTTCTTCATCATGTCCTTCTTCTTGAGGCTCATCCTCTGATAGCACTAATTGTTCCTCATTATTGGATTTACCTTCTATGATATGGGTAGTGGAGTCGTCTTTTGATTGAACAGGTTGTTGCCTTTCTTCTTCTTCTGGCTGTTTAGTAGCATTTGTGTCTACCTCTTTTGTCTGATCCTGTTCTTTGTGTCCGTCTTGGGCTGCGCCATAGTCCACTTCATTCAATTCATCCCAATGTCCATCATCTTTTGATTCGCTTTGAATATCGACATTAAGCAATGAATTGTCTGGTTCCTTTTGTTTCTCCGAGACCGAACTAGAATTATCCAAGCCTATTTCTTTATATCTATGAACTTTTGTGAGCTTGGCTTTCTGGTCTGTTGCTTGTTGTGATTGCTTATAGTGGTGACCTTGCACTGGCAAATTAACTTGCCCTTCTGTATATTGATGGGTCTGTTCGAGAGCTTCTGTCAAGTCTTTTTCCGTTATTTCTTTTCTTTTCTCAATCGTGGCCTTGGGAAGAACATGGACCCTCTTCCGAATTGATGTGTCCTCTTCCTGTAACTCGAGTTCTCTGAGTCTTTTTGTGCCTCTCATTCTGGGTTGAGAGCTTGGTTCAGCCATCTCCACAATGGTTGTCTTTTTCTTTTTCTTAGGGACAGTTGCTACTTTGGCATATTGAGCTAAACCTGTTGATGAGGGCATTTCTTGTAGATGCTCCCTGATGCCTAGCGCATGGTATATCAGAATGGTCAGTGCAATACTTCCATTGAGGAATTTCTTGTTTTTCCATTGCTTCTTCGCTTCGAACAATCTTTCCTGCACATATGGGGTCAGATTAATTTGATTCCCAATTTGTTTGATTGCATGCGACAGTAATTGCACGATGATTTTTTGTGGGGCCGTATATCGGTGCATGTTAGGAAAGCAGAAATGCTGGTGAATTAGCCTGACCGCCTCCTCGATGTCCACCCGATTAATTTCGGTGAATGTCCTAGTTTTGGCACCTCGGCTTTCTTCCTTCACCACTGTAATCCCATCTTTCTCCCATCCAAAAGCTTCCTTGATCAGTTCATGGGTGAACTGAATAATTACCCATTCTCCAACTTTGTCCATTACTCTAGCTTCTGGTACCAACGGGTCATGTAATGCTGGTTGTAATGTATTCATCACCTGTGTGCATCTCTGGAAATCTGGTTTGTAAATGGGCAACTCGAAATACTTGAGAATGCCTGCTTTCGTCATGATATCCTGTATAGATGGCATCCCATGCAGTACTCGAAAATCCTGGGACAGAATAGTGAATTGATGATCGGTGTCCATGATCTTGATTGTTGCAAGGAAGATCGATTCCCCGTCAGGTTGATCTTCTCGGAACCAATGTCCCTTCGCCTTTGTAATACTTTGGGGTGGGAAATCCATGGCTTCTTCAGGTATGGTTGCTTCAGAATCTTGAGAAGACATCTGCACTCGTAAGTGAAGTATATGAGTTTCACACCAAAGAATGCAGTAGTGTGGTGCATTTCTGAGTATCATCGTTCTTCACTCCGTTCCCATAACCCCATAGTTGAGATCTCTTACCACCTTTTTAGTTTCTTT
This sequence comes from Ceratopteris richardii, assembly GCA_020310875.1. Taxonomy (NCBI): domain Eukaryota; kingdom Viridiplantae; phylum Streptophyta; class Polypodiopsida; order Polypodiales; family Pteridaceae; genus Ceratopteris; species Ceratopteris richardii. The sequence goes on along the minus strand of CM035428.1, from coordinate 90,059,378 downwards.
TTCATTTTCCTGAAAGAGAACAACTGTTAGCATAGCCGAAGCTTTTATTTATTTACACTATAGATCCATTCCTATTTGAGTTCAAGCTGAGAGCTAATCTCCCTTGGAGAATGTGCACCACTAATCTTGTTTGGAGTATCATGTGCCAAATGTGTGGCCGTGTAATGTGGCCCTATTATGCATACTTTAGGTGCATTGTGTACTTCATGAGTGCAATTAGGTGCTTTGTCTCCTCGATCATCTGCTCCTTGTGGTAGTTTTGGTTTCCAGACCCATTTTGAGAACACTGAGATAGGTCTCTGGGTTTTCTCAACTCGTGCAGCTCTTCGTGTTCCATTTGCCTTATCCACAGTCCGATGGAATTTGACATTGCTTTGTGATCTTTTCTGATGATTCTTTGGTGGTGGTGGCATTTGCCTCGTCTCCTGTGGCGTTTCCACCTTGGTCTTCACATTCTGTTTAGCTGCTTGTATGAACTTTTTGGGAATCCATATCTGATGTCGAGATCGTTGAGCTTCAAGCAGGGGCTTGGCAATCCATACTTGTACTGATTCTTTTCGTTTGTAGTTCTTTGTAGCTGATTTGGTGATGCCCGTTTCCTTCTTCAAAGCGCTTGTAGACATTTTTTGACTCTGTACCTGATCCTTCCGTACCCATATATATTTGGATGGTGGTCTGTTCGAGTATCTGCTTGTTGGTTTCCAATAGTTCGATCTTCGGATACTTTGAGCCTGTTTGGGAGAGAGCGTCTCCTCACTCGTTGGCTGATCCTCATTCACTTCGGGTAGTTTCGACACTACAGGGGATGTCGGAATGATTAAAGTTTCAATTTCTACGCATTTGCTTTCTGAGGGTTGAGCACAGTCGTTACTATCTTTCGTTGCTTCTTGAACTGCCTCTGATCTTTGTATTGACATGGCTTGGTTACATGGTTTCTCTTCAAGCAAGCTGAAAACCTCCTTATGCCCTATCGTGGCTGAAATATATCCTTGAGCTAGATGGATACTTGCTTCTGTTTCAATGATCCAGTCTTGTCCCAGAATGAAGTCTTCCATTAAATCGTTATCCTCACATACTAGGACTCTTTGTGCCATGGAGGAATTTCCTATGTGAAGGGATACATTAGTTGTTCCAATACAATCTAGGGTGTGACCTCCAATTCCTATTAGTTTGGCTTTCGTGGGATTCAATTGCAATTGCAGTTCATTTGCTATTCTCTTTCGCATGCAGCTAAGGCTTGCTCCTGAGTCGATCAATGCGTCTATCAATTGATACTCCGTCTGACCAATCCCTAGGTTTAGGTAAGCTTGTGTTTTACATATACCCGTTGTATCATCATTTTTGACCTGGTAGTTTGCCATAGGGATGGGCTCTTCTCCTTGAAGATAGCGTTCGTCTCTTTGCCTGATCCACTCCTTGCGTTTTCTAATGCGTTCTAGGGCTTCCTGTCGTGCTTCTTCTCGTATTCGTTCTTCTTCCCTTTTTCTACTTTGGGCTCCCAACAGTCTAGCTAGCATTTCATCGGTCAGAGGCTCCATAAATCGTTTCACTCGGCATCCACTGATGTAATTAGGAAGAATGTCTCCGTCTAGTGTGGCGAGATTGACTGCACCACTAGTGGAGATTCGATTTATGATCATAGGTCCATATCCGCGTTTTTGTAGTTTCTTTGCATGCTGTTTGAGGGTGTATACTAAGACTAAATCGCCTTCTTTTAGTCCCTTGTCTTTTATGTGTGCGTCATAATAAGCCTTTTGTCTCCGCTTAGCGGCATAAATGCCCGCTACCGCTTGCAATCTAGTCTCATGTAGCTTTTCAATTTGATCTAGTTGCTGAGATAACTCATGACCGTTCCACTCATATTGCTGGGCCACTTTCAGTGTAGGCACTAAGAAGTCAATTGGCAAAATTGCATTCTGCCCGTACACTAAGTTGAAAGGCGTAGTTCCAATGGCCGTTTTATATGCCACTCGGAAGGCCCAAATTGCATGATGCAATTGTTTGTCCCAATCTGACCTCCCATTATTGACAATCTTTGTCAATACAGTACATAGTACCTTGTTGGAACTTTCAGCTTGCCCATTGGCTTGGGGATGGTATGGGGCAGATTTCTTATGGATTACTAGGAATTCATTCATAAGTGATTCTATTACCTCATTTAGGAAGTGTGTTCCTCGATCACTCACAATCTCAATAGGTAATCCAAAACGCGTGAAAATATGCTCAAAGAGAAATTTTGCAGTTGTTTGAGCATCATTCTTTCTAGTAGCCTTGGCTTCTACCCACTTAGTCAGGTAATCGGTGGCTACTATGATGTACTCTGCATGTGATCCTTTCGCAGGTGGGTTGATTGGTCCTATGAAGTCAATTCCCCATTTGGTAAATGCTCTCGCACAAACCATGGGTCTTAAAGGCATGTCGTCTCTTCGAACGGGATATTTCCCTCTCTGGCATGTTTCGCAGCTTCTCACATATGTTTCAGCATCCATGTGTAGAGTTGGCCACCACAGTCCTGCAAAGAGAATCATCTTGACAGTTCTGTCTGCTGAAAAATGACCTCCAGCAGCTCCTGCGTGAGCCATCTCTAATATGGGAAGATATTCTCCTTCCTGCACACACAATCTGAGTTGATTGTCTCTTCCTCGTCTAAACAGTTGTTTCCCCATTATCACATAATCCTTGCTCATTTCTTCTAGGGATCGCTTTCTTGCTAGGCTAGCTCCTATTTCGTGCTCTTTGGTTTTGAGGAATTGCACTAATGATTTACTCCAATTAGGTGCTATGGTAGAAAATGGTAAGGACATGTGATCCTCAGGGCTAGTTTCTTTGCATTCCACACAATTACTTACATGCTCGTGAACGTCCTTGGACATATCAGGCCAATATACGCCTAACCTCTTTAACTCTCGTATTGTTCCCTGCATTCCTTGATGGGTTTTCCACTTGTTTATGTGTGCCTGGTTGATCAGTTGTTTTTGTTCATCCTCCTCGACACATCTCAATAACACTCCGTTAGGTTCCTTATAATACATACTTCCAGCAACAATGTGTAAATTCCTTGTTTGAAGAATTTTTTTTTTGCTATTTCTGTTAATTGGATGTTGAGGGCCATGCGTAAGTATAGGGGTCAATTTTTCTGCCCACTTCGGACATACTTCTAGATTAAACAGATAAGCATCTGGTAAATCATCAGGCACTCCGCTAGGTGGCTCTCCGTGTTTTAACCTAGAAAGGTGGTCTGCTCTCACATGTGTGTTTCCTTTTTTGACTACTACCTCAAAGTCAAACTCCATTAGTAATAAGAACCATCGTACCAATCTCCCTGTGTTGCAAGGCTTATTGACTAGATACAACAAAGCTTGATGGTCTATGAAGAATTTGAACTTGTTGGCTAATAGGTAATGTCTAAACTTCTTCACTGCGTAGACCATTCCTAAGCCCTCTCTTTCAGTAGTCGTGTAATTTCTCTCTGCTTGGTTTAATTGTCTACTTGCGTAAGCGATTGGATGATCAAGCTTTCCTTCATCAGCCGATTGAGCAAGGATACATCCAATTGCATAGTTCGAAGCATCAACATGAATATGAAAAGGCTTGTTCCAGTTGGGTGATTTTAGAATTGGGGCTGTACTCAGCCTCTTTTTAAGCTCGTTGAAGGCCTTCTCACACTCGTCCGTCCAAGTGAACTGAGTCAATAGACCGTATAAGGGTTTAGCTATTATGGCATACATGTGAATAAACCTACGGTAATATCCACAATGTCCCATAAAGGCTTGTACTTCTTTAGCATTCTTGGGTCTTGGTAAGTCCAATATGACTTTAATCTTATCCTCATCTGTTGATATTCCATTCTTTGAAACAATGTGTCCTAGGATTTTTCCTTGTCTTACCATGAAGACACATTTCTCAGGGTTCAAGCAAACTCTATACTGTCTACATTTGTTGAATATTTTCCGCAGTTCCGGTATGTGTTCTGGTCGTTGATTTGAGTATGTACACAGATCATCTACGTATACTTCCATGCTTCTTCTCAGAAATTCTTTGAAAACATGACACATCAATCGTTGGAAGGTGGCTGGCGCATTAGTGAGCCCGAAAGGCATCACTCTAAATGCATAGATTCCCCATTCAGTCGCGAATGCGGTTTTATGCTGGTCCTCAGTTGCAATAGCTACTTGGTTATAACCAGAGAATCCATCCAAGAAGCTATAGACCTCCTTGCCGGCAACTCTTTCCAAAAGATGGTTTGTGATGGGTAAAGGGAAACTATCTCGTATAGTTGCTGCATTTACTTTTTTCAAGTTGATACACACCCTTAGCTTTCCGTTTTTCTTGGGCACGACAACTAGTGGTGATACCCATTCTGTGTGTTCAATCTCATAAATGAATCCTGCCGCTAGTAATTTGTCAATTTCTTCCTTTATTTTTGCAGCGTAAACTTCGTTATACGTGTAAGGGCGTTGTTTAGAAGGTTTCGCATCTGCTGTCATAGGGATTCGATGAGCACATATGCTAGGTTCTACACCCTTGAGGTCTTTGTACGTCCAAGCAAATACATCTCGATATTCTCGGATAAGGTGGATGAGTTTCTCTTCTTCCTCGTCTGATACGTCTTTCCCAATATACGTGCACCTCTCTTCTCCGTCTTCTATCGTTACAACCACTTTTTTGGTTTGTTCTTTGTTATCATAGGCTTCTCCGTCTCGTGCTTCTCGTTTAGGCATTTGAGTTGCTATTTTCCTTTCTTGCACTTCGTATCTTTTAAAATGTTCTGGAACTTCGAAGTGGTCTGGTTCAGGTTCCACTTTACTCGTGTCTTTTCTAGGGATAGTTTTGACTGCTAAGACTTTTGTTGGTCTTTCTTTTGATTCTTCTTGCATGGTTTCTAAATATTGTTCTTCAGAGTCGAACTCTGGTTCCATTTCTATGCTTTCGTATTCTTCTTTCCCTTCTTCCTCTACAATTTCTCCTGCTTCTACTTCTTGGAGGACAACCATGTAGAGGTTCACATCATATCCTTCCTCGTCTGTACAGTCGTTCATCGTCAATACTTCTTCATTCACACACACGTCTAATGTGGCTAGGATTTCCATCCAGCCATGTGGTTCGAAGAGTTCATCTGAAAAAATTTGAGGCATATAATCGGGGTCTTCTACCGATCGATAATTAGGGTGCCCTATTGGCCACATTTGTTTTTTACACTCCTCCTTCTTGGCTTCTTTGCACATCCACAACTGGGCATCCTCGTGCATCCAAGATTGGTCACTTGATCCAGCACTGTGAATGGATAGGTCATCTTCTTCTTTGTGGACTGGATTCCATTGTAATGGAGGGACATCCCGATAAGCGAATGTGTGCAGGTTTATCTTGGTAGTGTTCCCTTGATGTTGGAGATATAATGAATCTCTGCCCCAATCTTGTACTACCCGCATCTGTCGCATGAATGGTCGTCCTAATATCATTTCGTAATTGTTTGCTTTTTCGAACTTACAGATGGCCAATGTGTGTTCAAACTCTACTCCACACGTGGTTAACCTAATTCCTTCCAATATTCCTAGGGGTTTCTCTACATGTCCATCTGCTAATTGTAGCTTCATGCGAGTGGGTCGTAAGGCTGGTTTTCCCCACTTTTCCCAAATTTCCGTCGTTGCAATTCCTACTCCAGCTCCTGTGTCTAAGATGGCCTTGGTCATGTACCCATTGTAGGTGACAGGTAAGCACGTATTACCTTCATCTCCTTCGCTAAATTCTCCTACTTTATCAACTAGAACTTGTATTGTGGAGTGGTTTTCTTTTTCCTTTCCTTTCATTTCTCCTTTCTCTGCCGGTGATTCTATTTGATTTGCTAGCTGTCTCCATAGATGTGGTCTAAGTTGAAGCAACTCTTCCACCGTCAATTTGCATTGCACCTTTGTTTTCTTAAGTTCTGTTAGATTGTGTGAACTTTCTTCTGAGTTTCCTTTTTCTTTCCCATGCATTGTGGGTGCTCGTATTATTATAGACTCTCTTTCATATTCTCCCATGTAGTTAGGCAGCGTTGAAATGCTCATGGTTTCCTCTCTTCCTTTATCAAATCTTGACACTTCCTCATATGCTTCCTCTAGGTTATGATCATGATGACTATCTGCTCCAACTATTTCCTCAAAAGGAGGTGGACTGACTCCATCCTTTTTCCATTGCTCTTCTCTAATTCTTCTCCACAAGTCTTTGGACCAATCTTCCTCTAGGTCGGGTATTACGGATACCTGTTCTTCTTGAATTTCCATTCGTTCATTTTGATCATCTTCCCGACTAGGTTCCTTATTCTTAGGTTGGATACACGCATCATATGGGTCCTGTGCGATCCTTGTTTCAGGCAAAATTGGGATAGTCTTTTCTAGAGTCGCCTGTGCTACTTCTATGAGTTTTTTGCATATCGCCAGTCTTTCTTTCTCTACTTCCCCTTGAGGGTAGAGTCTTTCATGTTGTTCTAGGTTTGGTCCCATTTTGATTCTTGCTTGGTATGCTTTTAGCCACATGTCCAATTCGTCTGGCTTTGGGTCCGCTAGAATTGATCCTGGCTTCTTTGCCTCTGAGCTAATTGGTGGTGTTTCAGGGGTCTCCTTATGCATTTGTTGTTCGTTATGTTTTTTAGAACCCTTCGTTTGTTTTTTGCTATTTTCGCCCTTGTTTCTTGCCCATTTCTCTTTGAGCTTTTCTCGTCTTTCTTTCCATTTTTGTACTTTGGTGTTTTGGGTATTCTCACATGAGTTCTCTGAATCCTCGACTATCTGAATGTTAGCGTCTCCTGTTTTATTGTTCTCTAGTTTCTCTTCCGGTTGTTTTCCTGTTTGTTGTTTTGCTTGAGCTCTAGTGATAGCTTTCAGCGGTACAGTGTAATCCTTATCACTTCCAGACTCTTCTATGACCTCTATTACGTTGATTGGTGCAGGACCTTGAGTTTTTGTAGGGTTTTTAGGGCAATCCCTGAAAAGATGTTCTTTCCCACAATCACTACAATATCCTTCCCAAATCCTGGGTGGTGGAGGGTTGTAAGGTCGAGGACACTCCCGAATGAAGTGATCCCCTCCGCATCTATAACATGGTCCTCTCTGCACTGGTGGTCTAATGGGAGGTCTCAGTGGTTGTTGTGCCTTGGGCATTGTATACATTAAAGTTGCAGTTTCCGCTCCATAAGCCTGATCAAATCCTTCAAATCCATAATAAGCCACGTCATATGCTGGTTCATATTCCATCATGTTGGCTTCATATGGATAGTACTCTCCTGGTGGAGGTTCATACCCTTGGTTGGTTGATTCTACATTGGTCGCTGTTGAAGCTGGTATTATGGCTCTTTCCAAGTTTTCTTCTGGTTGAGTATACTTCACAGGTACAACTTGTTGAGGTTGTGACAATTGTGGTCCCAATACTGGTTGTGGTGGTGGATACGATGCTTGCTCGTATTGTCTTGGAGCTCCTACCGGATACGGATTGTATCTAGGCATCTCCCTACCAAGCTCTCTAGGTGGGTATCCATAAGGTCGGTATTGTGGTAGATTGACAGGTCGTGTTTGCCTATTAAAGGGACAGTTCTCAGTTGTATGATTGGTATATTTTTGCTCGATGTGGCAGTATGAAGAAGTCCCTTGTTGTTGCTGTCTGTTGTGTGGATACATTGGTTGTGCACCAGCTCCTCCTCTGGCACACAAGTGTGTGGGATGTTCTCCTCCACATAAATTACACCTCCTCAACATAGGCACTCTTTGAGCTGGATATTGGTAAGCTCTCTGTCCTTGGACTCCTAGTTTCTTAGCTAATAGTTCTGCTAGTTCTTCCATATTACTAGAATTGGACGTCACTGTGCTTCTTGAGTCTTCTGATTTTGTGAGGTCGGTAGTACCTTTAAGGTCCTCAGCAAGGTTATCTTCCAAGTCGATGCACTCTTGAAGACACTCACTCAATGTTTGCAGCCTTTTTACATACACTAGGGTTCTTAGGGTCCCGTTAGAGAGTCCATCTAAAAACAATGAAATCATCTTTTGTTGAGTCGGTTTCTCAGCCACTGGGCATCTATCCACATATTGATTGAATCTTCTGGCAGCAGTCTTCACCGTTTCTTTAGGGTTTTGTTTAAAGCTATGGATTAAAGATGCAGAATTGTGTTTGATCCCTCTCTTTGTGAATTCTCCTATGAATTCTTGAAAGAATTGTTCCATGTTTCCAAATCGATTGGGATCTAGAGGTTGGAACCAAGTTAGAGCTGTTCCTGTGAGGGTGAGTCCAAAAGACTCATACTGCACGAAGAAGTCCTCTACTTGCTCCGCTCTTAGAACTTGTTTAAATTCGGCAATATGATCATATGGCTCCCCTGATCCATCATAATGGTTTCTCATACACTTAGCTACTTGGATTGGTCTCAATCTCCTCATTGGTTCAGGTGGTCTGGGCATTACAGGGAAAACCGGGACAGCTGGTCGTAATGGAGGCATTCCTGGCTGTCCTCCCACAGGTGGTCGTGGTCTGACCGGTGGTCGGAAATGGTTCCCCATCCCTGAGTAGGTCTGATTATGTGTGTGCTCACCTGGAGTTGCAAACTGTACATGAGTACGGTTGGGCACACTTCTTTGACTGGTCTGTCCTGATGTGGTATGTTCCGTCTCTGGTTGATTTCCAAAAGGATTCTGCGAGGTAGTTGCCTGCTCCCTCTGAGGAAATACAAGCGCACCCATATATCTCAGTCGAGCCCTGTCTAGGGCACCTACAGGCCAATATCTTCTTTGATTCTTATCTAGGTAAGTGAGTCTAGTTTCGTCCTCTGGGTCTTTCAGCTCATAGAATGTCATGGGGCTCTCTCCTATTCCTTGAATAGGTACGTCAGTTTGAAGCAACAAGTCTGCTCCGTGAATCATATAGACTTCCAACAAGTAGTCGTCTTGAGGTATCAAGTCTCCTCTCAAGACCCGCGATACTTGTGATCTGCCTCTAGGGGTGGTCACTAACTCTTCAGAGTTGTTGGGATCTATGAACTCTCCTCTTTCATTGATCCTCTTCGGAAATTCAGTTACTATATAGATGTGGCCCATTTTGTCAATGTAAGCACCTCCCTCGTGTTTGACAGCTGGTCGTGGTATGATGGTGACATCTTGTGCTGTTGCCATTCTGGCAACGGACCTGTTTAAGCCATCCAGGTAGATTGGAATCTCCTGGGCATTTGTGGATACATATTGTAAGGCAGTGCGGTACTCACCTTCCACTGTAGACATGAAGTTCCTATGTGGTGTTGGACCTTGCATGTCTTCCGATGCCATGGGTATGTCTTCCTCAGACTCACTAGAGGTCTCTGAGTAGACGGAGTGGTGACTGACCTGAGCAGTGCTTCCTATAGAAGAGATGACGCTCCTTCGGCTACTTAGCACTCTTCCTGACCTCAAGTTCATTCACACACCTAAGCCTCCCTTTATACTTCTTAGATTCCCCTTGGTTAGCTCTCCTAAAGGCTCAAAGTGTCTGACTAAAGAAAGGGTTTATCTCGGCGATACCACTTCCTGACGATACTGCTCTCGGCGATACTGCTTTGACTGCGATACGATACCAGAATCCAATCGATACGATACTGGACAATCACACGATACGATACGAGACCATGCCCACGATACGATACCAGGCACAGAGGCGATACGATACCAGTGTGGTGTCGCGATACTACTTTGGGAAGCAGACGATACGATACCCCTGCTGCACACGATACGATACTGTGTGATTTCGCGATACTTAACTCTAGGAGGAAGCGATACGATACCACCGAACCTGGCCGATACGATACCTGTGACAGTATCGCGATACTGTCCAAGTGAGTGCACGATACGATACCTGAGTAGTGTCGTGATACGATCTTTAAACTTCGACGATACGATACTAAGTATAGTATCGCGATACTTCCCTAGGAACACCACGATACGATACTAGAGACCCTAGACGATACGATCTCACGGTGGTGTCGCGATACCGTCCTTAGTGGGAGACGATACGATATCACTGTAGTAAGCGCGATCGCGATATCGACTTGGCTACACGATACCAGAATGGTATCGCGATACCAGGGTCAATGACCAGCGATACGATACTACCGCAATTGTGCGATCGCGATACCAACTTAGGGTCACGATACCAGTGCGGTATCGCGATACCAAGTTAGGTATCAAGCGATACGATACTGATGGCGAATATCGCGATACAAGGGAGTTTTGGTATCGCGATACCAGAACTCAACCGATCGCGATACTCAAGCCAAATCACAAGAAAATAAGGAAATTTTCTCACCCCCTTGCAGCTCTTACACTCCTCCTCCCTTCTAGGCCTTCCTATCACACAACAACTCAGAAATAACTTCTCTTTACCCCTCCCGCGATACTGCGCACTGTTTTAATCACGTTTTGTGCATGTTTCAAGTGCTTTGAGTGAATGATCTTGATGAGAACTCACCTTTGTCTGCTCTAGCTTGCCCCTTGGGTCCAAACTCTCACTGAAATAGCCTCGAATGCACGATACCAGATCCACGATACCGGTCGCTGTCGCTCACGATACCAGAGTTCCAGCAAGTGTCAAATGAGTCAATTTTTTGGGTTTTTATACTTTTTGGGATAGAACTTGAAATTTTGGTCTATTTTTGGTGAATTTTTTGGATTTTTTACCTATTCCTACTTCTCCTCTCCTCTCTACTCCTCTCCTAAACTAACCCTAACTCCTCCTTCTCTTCCCTCCTCCTACACCTAAACCTAAAACTTATCACACACACCTCAAGGATGAGAAGTGACAAGTGCTGAAAAGGAATACTACTCGTCAATGGACAAATTCACCTCTACAAGTACGATTCGATCACACTTGCTCTCTAACTATCACGAAGGCAACTTGGTGGAGTGCCTCCCCGGCAACGGCGCCAAAAACGTGTGTACTTGAGCCGCAATGACTCAAGGACTTGTACCAATGAGACTATACCTCGATTGCAATACAAGTGCATATAGTGGAGTTCTTTTCACACACATTTAATTATCAATCCTAAGGAGTGACTTACCAAGTGTATGAAGACATTTGCACACGTGATAGAAAATGAAGTGAGTCAACTATCCAAGCATGAGAAAAGACTAATACTACCCACACCTACTGAAAAACTGGAAGTGTTGCCGCAAGCCTACTTTCAGCAGTTTTGGTTTTTTGAGATTTTCTCCCAGCCCAGAACTCCGAACATAGGCAATAGGGTACTCATTTCGAAGCTCTCGATGAGACGAATCCAATGGTGGTGGTTTCACTCAATTCTGACCACTCTGCTGCAAGTTATGGCAGAAACAGTGAATTACGGGAACTACTAACACCCGCGTTTTTGCTTCTCCTAGCTTACGCACGCACTACAGCCACTCAAAACAAGGGGGAAGGGGTAGACAACAGTCCTACACTTGCAGTTCAAGCATCACACACACATACATGAGCAAAATGAAGATCAAAATCAGCAAGGAAGAGACAAACTCGAAATTTCAGAAGTGCTCCTCTTCACAATGACAAGAAGTTTTTCACAATGAGTCATTTTTGACTTATATACTAGTGCCCTAAGTTTGGTCCTTTCACACAAGAGACCGGCACTTTATTCTCTAAAAAGACTAATTTCCTACTAATATACATGGGTAATTCACTAATCTTCTGAGGGGATGCATCTAGAGGACTCCTCTAGTGCCTTTACAATGGAAAATATGTACAAAAGTGGTTATGTTACAAAAATTGTGTGTCCAAATCGGAAAAATTTTGGGGCCCGTCTTTTTTCTCTGTTTTCTGCGCTCTTTAGCTCTGCAACAGCATCTCCACATATGTCCAAAGTGTGGAGCAAATAGATTTAGAGAAGAACTTGTAGGGGGAGAAATACCCGCAAAGGTTATTTTGCCGCTTTCCTATCATTCCATGAATTAGGAACATGTTTAGATGCAAATCTATAGCTAAGTTAATGTGATGGCATGCAAAGCGAAGGCCTACAAATGATGTAATGCGAGTGCCTGTTGACTATGATACTTGAAAACACATAGATAGTAAGTGGCGAAAGTTTTGCTAGTGAGCCTAGAAACATACGTCTAGGCCTAGCTATGGATGGAGTAAATCCATTTGGTTTTCGTAGCTCTTCATGGAGCACATGGCCTATATGTTTGGTCAATTATAACATCCCACCATGGCTGGCCTCAAAGAAAGATCATTTATTATTACCTCTTATTGTGCTAGGTAAGCATAAGGTAAAAAGTAGAGCGAGTACAAGAGATGATAATGCTCAAGAAGGCAAGCTAGATTATTATGGACTAATTGAAGATATCTTGAAGCTATCTTTTAGGAAGTTTTATTACTTTATTCGTGATGTGAAATGATTCAAAGCAGTCACCTCTGGAGGAAACACAATAGTGAGGTAGGATAAAAGTGGTTTTCTTCAAGTCAAGTCCACAAAATTATGGATGGATAAAAGAGATACATTTGTACTTCCCGAACACTGTAAGGAAGTTGTTTTTTATACCATATTTGAAAGAACTAGGGTGGCTATTTTTTTTACAAGTCTTCCCATGTAGTAGATAAATTTGTGAGAACATAGATGTAGAAGAAAGTCCATCTGTAGTGGACTTTGAGATTCATTCGATAGTCGAGGAGGAAGAGATCATTGTCCGAGAAGAAGAGTTCCTTGAAGAAGACGACATACAGGATGATGCAATAGATGATGATCAAGAGGAAGCTAGCATACCAAGTGATTTAGAAGTTGCCAATACAGAGATACATATTCTTTGTGCATCGGATCTCCAAGAGGATATTAGAATAGAGGAGTTTTGAATCAAACACTTGTACGTACTAGTTTTCGTTTTTTTTTGCTATGTTCTTTTGTACACTACCATTTCTCTATATTACATTTATTATCATATGCTACTTATTTGAGTTTTTTTGTTACAGAGCATGATGAGAGACAGGCCACTGCATCATAGTATTGGATCGCTCATTGTAGCACTCCCTCCGGCCCCACTCCTGCTGACCTCACTCTTGTCCGCATCACTCGTGTCACCCTCACTCTCACCCATGTCACTCTTGCTCGTGACACTCCTACGGGCGGTGCTACTAGTTTGTGCAGCGCTAATTGCGGAATTCGCTTACACCACAGAAACTAAGCTACAGTTATGTTAGAACACCTCTATAATCATCAGTAGCTTAGCAAACTTTCTGAAACTGAGAACTTATAACTGTATTTAGTGAACATTGAAATTCACTTCACAGAAAGCTTCACGTTTCCTTCAAGCTTCAATTCTCAACTTATTTAATTCAGTCTTTATACTACTGTGTTTGTTTACAGTTAAACAATCTTTGCGTCATTTAACTTTACCAAAAGTCTATTTTGAACTCACCAAAATTCCACCGGAACTTCACCTGACTGTCACTAGAATATTACCGTAATTATACCGGAATCCTACCGGAATCAATTGTAACTTTGTTTGTAATTACTTGAAATGTGTATTCATGAAATAAGGAAGTGATGCGTGAACTCCCTTCACTGAATGAACTTTATTTGAAGTTTAAGGAAAACCTTCATCAGTTCTGAATGTATCTTTCCAGTCAGACTTTGTACTGTGTGTACATATCCATTTCACCGAAATCTTTGATTAGTTTATAGTTGAGATGTCTAGCTACAAGATAAGCTATATCTCATACAAAACTTTACACTGTACTTCGAGATCTAGCTCATAGAAGTACCGGAAAAAACCTTACTGAGAAATACTCTAATTGTTAACTAACTTTTCACCGTAACATGAAAATTCTCAGATTTCTTCACATACAAAGAATGCGCTCAAACTTCCACATGAACATGTGTTTTCTATTAGAGAAGATGTGTACAAAAATTGACTCGGCCTCACTTTGCTCATAGTCATGAGAACTCTCCTATATTGAGTAGTTTCTCCTTACCATCTCTCTTAGATGAATACCCGACTGTTCAGGTTTAGTCATTCATCTCTACATACGCGATCTCTGGCATGTTCTATTCTTACTTCTATTCTCTATCTCATATGCGCTCTCTCTACTGCTCTACATGCTCTACATTCCGGTTCTATGCTCTCTCTTATATACATTTTGATCCGGTTTCAATAGACTTTAAATCTGGAAGTTCCTACTGTATATCACAGTCATGAATTTGTCCCTTCACTAAAGCTTTGGTTTTCTGAACACTTTGTTTTTGCTTTCCTTTATCTTCATGTCATTATGCGTAATTAGTGAGTGAATCTTCAACAGCTCCCCCTCAATCACTAATTTGCATCCTCCGGTCTTCATATATCCTTCTTTTCTTTTATACCTGCCATTTCCTTGAATCTGCTTATCTTTACTCCATCTAAGCTCTTTGTCAGAATATCTGCAATGTGATCTTTGGTAGGAGTGAATACCAATTCAATCTCCTTTTCCATTACCTTTTCCCTCAGGAAATGATATTGAATCTCTATGTGTTTTGTTCTTGCATGAAATACTGGATTTGTTGCAAGATATAACGAGCTCATATTGTCTCCATGTATGATAGGTATACCTTGATCAATACTCATGCTTCTGAACAAGGTCTCCATCCATATCACTTCTTTAGCTGCTTCTACAAGTCCTTTATATTCTGCTTCTGTTGACGATAAAGCCACTTTATGTTGCTTCTTCGAACACCAGCTTACAAGCTTATCTCCTAGGTATATCATATACCAATGTGTTGACCTTCTCTCATCTTGACTTCCTGCCCAGTCTGAGTCACTATATGCTCTCAGCTTTATATCTGACGTATAAGGATAATATAATCCTTCTTTTATAGTTCTTTTGATATATCTAAGAACTCTTTGTCCTGCAGCCCAATGTTGATCCTTCGGACAATGCATGAACTGTGAAAGAACTCCCACTGCATAACTGATATTAGGTCTTGTTAGCATAGCATAGATTAAGCTTCCTACTAACCACTGATACTTCCTCATATCTTTAAACTCTGCACCACCATATTTGCTGAGTTTATGATTTACTTCAAGCGGTGTTGAAGCTTCTCTGCAATTCTCCATGTTAAACTTCTTCAGTAAGTTTAGGAGATACCTTTCTTGTGAAACATATACACCATGATCTGTATATGTAACTTCCATTCCAAGAAAGTATGATAACTTTCCTAAATCACTGAACTTAAACTCTTTTTCAAGCAGTCTCTTTACTTCTTTAATTCCTTCATCTGAGGTTCCTGTGATTATTATGTCATCTACATAAATACAAATGTAGATCATACCTTCATCTGTTCTCTTGGCTAGTAGACTTGCATCAGCTTTTGAGCTTTGGTATCCAAGGTCATTGAGATACTTCACAAGTCTGTAATTCCAAGCTCTTGGAGCTTGCTTCAATCCATAGAGAGCTCTTCTTAATCTGCAAACATATTCTGGGTATCTGGAACTTACAAACCCTTCAGGTTGTTCCATGTAAACCTCATCTGATATATATCCATTTAGAAATGCATTCTTTATATCTAGCTGACTTAGCTTCCATCATTTTGATGCTGCTATAGCAATTTGGTTGACATCTTTGCCACCGGACTAAACATCTCATCATAATCTATGCCATATGTCTGAGCATAGCCTTTGACAACCAGTCTAGCTTTGTATCTAGCTATCCTTCCATCTGCAAGATTCTTGACTTTGTAAACCCATTTGTTTCCAATCACTTTCTTACCGTTTGGTTTTGGAACAAGTTCCCAAGTCTTGTTCTCTTCAAGAGCATTAAACTCTTCTTTCATCGCTTCTTCCCAATTTTTCTTACCTTTTGCTTCACCGTAACTCTGAGGTTCTTCATCTCCCTTTACTAAGTAAGCATAGTTTTCTGAGTCAAATAAGAAGTGTCATAGGAATACCTTGTTGGTTGTTTTCTTACTCTGTTTGACCTTCTTGGGTCAAACTCTTCATGTGTATCTGAATACACATCTTCATCAAATCTCAAATCATCTTCATTTCTCATGCCTGATCCGATCCTGGATGTACTTGCCTGCATATGATCTTCATCTCCATTCACCTGCATATGTGATTTACCTTTTTCAATTCTTCTTACCTCTTCTTCAAGTGTTTCAACACTATGCTCTTTATCTGTGTACCAGCTCTTTCCTTCATCAACTGTCACATCTCTGGAAACAGTAAACTATTTGGTTAGAGGACTCCAAAACCTGTAACCCATCTGTTTTTCATCATATCCAATGAACACATATTTTTCAGCTTTTGGTTCAAGCTTATGTCTCAGTTGTGATGGTACATAAGCATAAGCAACTGATCCAAACACTTTGCAATGATCAAGTGTTGGTTTCTTGCCCCACCAGGCTTCATAAGGGGTCATCCCATTTAAAGTTGTACATGGTAATCTGTTTACCAGGTATGTTGGTGTATTTATAGCCTCAGCCCAAAGATAGTTTTGACAATTCTTCTCCTTTAGCATCTCTCTTGCAAACTCAACTAGAGTTCGATTTCTCCTTTCTGCTACTCCATTTTGTTGTAGTTTATACCTGCAAGTTATTTCTCTTTTGAGTCCTACATTCCACAGATAATCATTGAACTCTCGAGAAAAATATTCTCCTCCTCCATCAGACCTTAGTCTTTTGAGTTTCTGTCCTGTAAGTCTTTCAGCATATGCATGAAAATGTTTGAAAGCTCCAAACACTTTTGATTTCTCTTTCAAAACATAAAGAGTTATCCATCTTGTTGCATCATGAATAAACAGAACATCATACCTCGGTCCACTGATAGATCCTTCTTTTGTTGGTCCCCATACATCTGTATGTATGAGCTCTAGCACACCATCGTGTTTGTAACCATTTTTCGGAAATGGTAACCTGTGGGCTTTTCCCATCTGACAGGCTTCACACTTGTGAATCATATGTTGGTTCTTCATATTTGGTAATCCTCTCACGGACTCTTTCTCTACCATAGCTTTGATTCCCTTTTCATTAAAATGTCCTAGCCTCTTATGCCAGAGGTCTAGTTCTGTAAATACCTCATCACCGTGTGTGATCAAGGCTTGACCAACATTCCCTTGTACTTTCAGAGTAAAAAGTCTACCTTCCTTTTTACCATGGACAATCTGTTTGTATCCATTCTCTGGATCTTCAGCAAATACTCCTTCATTTGTAAACCTGACTTGAAAACCTTTTGCTACTATCTGACCCACACTGATCAAATTCTTCGGGATTGTTGGAACATACAAAACATTTGTTAGTAGGTCAGCTCCATTCTTACACTTTACCTTTCCAATTGACCTTACATTATGTTTTGTGTTATCACCTATCTATACTGTATGATTTGAAATGCCCCCTTCTAATTCTGATAATAATTCTATATTTCCTGACAAATGATTTGAACAACCAGAGTCAATATAGAATACCTTGAGGTCTTCATTTTCTGATGTACTTATTGAGTTCATCATCAACATCGTATGATCATCATTCTGCGTATCATTTGCATAGTTGTAGTAGGTAGTGTTGTGAGACTGATTCTATCCCCAACTTCTTGCTCCACCTCTACCATATCCCCCTCTTTGGCTTTGTCTTCCTCTTTGATATCTTTCACTTCTACCTTTGCTATTATTGTTTTGATTCTGGTTTGATCCTTGTGAATTATGCCAACAATCATGAGCCAAGTGATTGCTTAATCCACAGATCTAGCAAGCTTTCTTGTTACCTCTTCCTTTTGTATTACTTCTACTTTTATTTCTGACATTACCTCGTCCTCTTGCATAATTTGCTTGAGCAGACACTTCTTCTTCATCTTTTTCTTTACCTTTATCACCTTCCTTTTTATTCTTTGCGTACATAGCCGAACTATGTCCTTTTTCTCCTTCTGTCTTCAAATCTTGCTCAAACGTTAGCATTAGTCCAAGCAACTGATTTAAATTTGGTACAGAATCATTTAAAGACAGTTCAGTTGAGAGTACAAAAGGTTTCCACCTTTCATCTCCTCTCAAACCTGTAAGCACTTGCACTATTAACTTGTGGTCTTCGATATCTTCACCAATCGATCCAAGACTATCTGCCAAGTCCTTCATCTTAGTGACATAATCACTAATACTTTGACTTTTCTTTTTCTTGAATGTTGTGAAATCCAACCATAAGCTAGCCTTTCTAGCTTTCGTCGTATTTTGGAAGTGATCTTCCAATGCTCTCCATATATCTTCTGCTTTCTCCAGACCTCTAATGTGCGGTAGTAGATGATATGTAACTGTATTATAGATGTATGCTCTTGCCGTTGCATCTTTCTTCTGCCACAACTTCAAGGCTTCTAATTCTTCTTTCTTCGGTTGACTATCATCTTCGGAAGTCGGCTTCTTTTCTTCTCCGGTCACATATTTCATTAAGTCTTTACTTATAAGTAAAGCTTCCATGCGCATTACCCATGCCGGATAATTATCTCTGTCCAATTTATCAATTGAGACATGATCTTCCATGATCATCTTGTTTCTGTTACTTCCGGTGAGTATAACGTTAAAAGGTTTTACCTTTTGTAAACCTTTACCTTCAAGAATAACTTCGAAACGCTTCTGGACGCCGTTTGCTGTTGATCACTTCAGCATTCACCTTTCTTTATGAGAATTCTTCAAATTCTCTCTCCGTTTCTTTTTCTGAGAAAACTTTTTTGCTCTGGTACCACTTGTGGTTAGCTTGCTTTGATACTACTGATAACCTTTGCTCTGATACCACTGATGGTGGTTAACCTACTCTGATACCACTGTTGGTGTAGCGCTAATTGCGGAATTCGCTTACACCACAGAAACTAAGCTAGAGTGATGTTAGAACACCTCTATAATCATCACTAGCTTAGCAAACTTTCTGAAACTGAAAACTTATAACTGTATTTAGTGAACACCGAAATTCACTTCACAGAAAGCTTCACGTTTCCTTCAAGCTTTAATTCTGAACTTATTTACTTTAGTCTTTATACTACTGTGTTTGTTTACAGTTAAACAATCTCTGCGTCATTTAACTTTACCAAAATTGTGTTTTGAACTCACCAAAATTCCACCGGAACTTCACGTGACTGTCACTGGAATGTTACCGTAATTGTACCGGAATACTACCGGAATCAATTGTAACTTTGTTTGTAATTACTTAAAATGTGTATTCATGAAATAAGGAAGTGATGCGTGAACTTCCTTCACTGAATGAACTTTATTTGAAGTTTAAGAAAAACCTTCATCAGTTCTGAATGTCTCTTTCTGGTCAGACTTTGTACTGTGTGTACATATCCATTTCACCGAAATCTTTGATCAGTTTATAGTTGAGATGTCTAGCTACAAGATAAGCTATATCTCATACAAAACTTTACACTGTACTTCGAGATCTAGCTCATAGAAGTATCAGAAAAAACCTTACTGAGAAAAATTGTAACTGTTAACTAACTTTTCACCGTAACATGAAAATTCTCAGATTTCTTCACATATGAAGAATGCGCTCAAACTTCCACATGAACATGTGTTTTCTATTAGAGAAGATGTGTACAAAAATTGACTCGGCCTTACTTTGCTCATAGTCATGAGAACTCTCCTATATTGAGTAGTTTCTCCTTACCATCTCTCTCAGATGAATACCCGACTGTTTGGGTTTAGTCATTCATCTCTACATACGCGATCTCTGGCGTCTTCTATTCTTACTTCTATTCTCTATCTCATATGCGCTCTCTCTACTGCTCTACATGCTCTACATTCCGGTTCTATGCTCTCTCTTATATACATTTTGATCCGGTTTCAACAGACTTTAATTCTAGAAGTTTCTACTGTATATTACAGTCGTGAATTTGTCCCTTCACTAAGGCTTTGGTTTTCTGAACACTTTGTTTTCTGCTTTCCTTTATCTTCATGTCATTATGCGTAATTAGTGAGTGAATCTTCAACACTACTCCCGCTCGACATATATATCCTAGCTTTATGACTCCACCACGACCATCTTCTCAGCATCCCCTAGTGGCTCTAGTAGTAGATGTGTGCGTTCGACACCTCAGCGCCATATAGGTGCTTTCTCGTCTTTTAGGTCGAGGTCACACTCTGGAGCAGGAGGTTCTAGGAGTGGATATACAGGTAGGTCTAGAGGAGGCGGTTGTTGTGGAGACAGTGCGAGGAACGTTGTGTCGCCTAGTTCTACTCCTAGAGCGAGTACCTTAGATGTAGGTACACCACGTGGTACACCAGGTGGTACACCACGTGGTACACCACGTGGTACACCACGTGGAACACGAAGCAAACCTTGGGGTGCTTATGACTATGATGATTCCAAGGTGTATAGTATTCATGATGGAGCTCTGGTGATGGATGCGGTTGGAAAGGCCATGCATGTGTGTATACGAAAATGTTGCTCCATATAGTTTGGACACTCTATCATGTTGAAATGTTCTAGCCAGCACATGGGCATCCTCTTGTGAGTTTAGAGTGGATTCTGCTCACCATATGTGAAGTTATGTCCCATCGATGATCTGAGGCTTGTGATGCTTTTAGAGCAGGCTTACAAAAGCATGTATCATTAGATGTTGAGGATTGGGATATGATTCCTGATGAGTAGCAGCAGACTCTTGATGGATATTCCGAGTAGCGAGATGCCACAGCCATATGTTTAGATACGGTTGGACTGTCCCATTTGTGCAGTGGTGGATATATGACACTATGCATCAAGAATTTGTAAGTACCACTTGGTTTATGAAATTTGTTTATGTTAAACATTTCATGTATGTTCCTTTAATGTTTTGTATATTTGTTGTAGGATCTGTCAATGGGTCATCCTCCAACACAAACCAAGGAGGCTTATGGATATCTTCATGGATTGGTTCCATTATTGAAGGACTTGGAGGGAGGCAATGCACTCCTTTCATGGGAGCATTTGCTATGAGGTGATGAATTTAGAAACTTGTTTTTTACTTGTTGTTTGTAAATCTCATGTGAATTTATCTCATTCCATGAATGTTCCTTGTTACATGACTCCTTATATGGATGTTTTGATCATTCTCAGCATGTGTATGACAATGGTGGGCCACAGTTTTATATTTGGCTCATATATGGCAGTGGTGCACTAGAATGTTGTATTTGATTCTTATATGGCAGTGCTTTGCCACATTTTGTATTTGCCTCATATATGACAGTGGTTTGCCACACTCTTGTACATGCTTCATTTATGAAATATCTAACTTTTTTGGTGCATGGTTCATGGTTCATGGTTCATTCTGATTATCTATTTTGTGTCCAATAGTATTTTGTATTATGAGATCATATTTCGGTTGCTATTAGAGTACACATTATATGTACTCGTTTTTTATTTTGGGCAGAGTGTATTGTCTTTTTCTAAACAACATCATGGTAATTTTGTTATAGCAAAAGACAACACACTCTGCCCAAAAACAATTTTGCGGACATGGTTGCCGGTACAAGCGACGATACTCCCAAGATGGTCACCGGTATAAGCAACAATATTCCCAGTAGGCAACCATATAGATAGTGGTATAGGCAGGAGTATGAGCGTCCGTAGTTTCGATGGTCATACCAATGTTTATATCGACGACTATACCGATGCCTACACTCGCACCATTGTTCCGATGTGTATACGGACACTTACACTAACAATGGGGCAAACATGTTTCCATTCAATTTCCTCGCTAAAAGCCTCGGTATACGGCCGATATGTGGTAGTGAGAGTTACTAAAAGTAAAACCTATGTTGTGCCAACATGTGACAAATCAAGTTCTAAAACTTGGTTCCAATATGTCAAAAGTAGACTCTAAGCTGAAAGTCCCACATATACCTCTAGACAACATAGGATACATGAGTGAGTGTGAAGAAGGTAACACTTATCTTTGAATCACCTATCAAGGTTACACAACCAAAGCTATCTTAGATTCAGGTGTTGGTGTTGTGATTACGACCACCTCCTTGTGGAAACAATGGGACAAACCTGCATTGAGACCAACTAGAATAACGCTTCAAATGGCTGATGGCCATATTGAATGACCTTAAGATTGCTAGAAAGGATAACTCTAATCAATTGCGGTGTAGAGTTAAACCCACCTTTGCTATATGTGACTTTGGTAAAAATAACACCTTTGAATTGATCCTAGGAAGACGCTTCCTATGAGAATTTCAAATAATAGAAGATTGGAGAACCAACTCCTTGTACTTGTAGCACTTAGGGGTCATAACTATGGTCAATCTGAAAGATTATATATTTAGAGATGTAAAACACCTAGAGTGGAATCCTATCTAGAAGGCACAAGAAGATTCAATCAGTGTACAATTTTTAAGTTCTTCCCATCCATCTTGGATGCATGAAGATGGTCACTTTTGGATGTGCAAGTTCGCAGAGGAAGTGGGAAGATGCCTAAAAGTGAGAGAAGAAGCAACTTCTCAAGGAGCCAGACTAGAAAGAGACCAAGCCCAGACACCGATGATCTTTTGAGCTGAGGAATTTGAACCTCATGGTTGGGAAAAAATTGTAGTCACCATGAATATCATTGTCAATGAAGAATAGTGGATGCCTCATTGTGATGAGAAGGGTTATAATATCTCTTTCTTCATATGTGAATCCTTGCTAGAAGAATGTGACTATAAGGAGGTTGTAAAAGAAGAAGAGCACGATGAAGATCCAGATTCCATTTTTTATGGATAGTTGCTTTGACTCAAAGGAGCACTATCTATAAATTCTAGGAGAATTCTTGAGGTTTTTCTTCAGTTAGCTTAGCTCTCTCTTGTTTGCATGAGCGATTGATTTATCCTCCCAAATGATGTTTTGGTTCTGCTTATTTGTAGTTTTACTACCCTTGAAGATCCGTGTTTTTTGTTGGACTTCAAACGCGTAGCCCTATGAGCCCACACTACCTTGAGGACTCAAGGAGGCCTTCATGATCCCTTCTTCTTAGCTCATAGGTGGGAATACATGGCCTCGTGGCCTAACATTGTCGTCGAGATTTTCTCTCCTCTTTCATTCATGAAGGCCTACAGAAAACACATTTGGTGAAGGTAGCCAGAATTCCTAAGAATTTCAGATGCTTCAAAGATGTCAAAGGGAGTTCACATGCAAACTTTGGAAGAAATCAAGAAAATATAGGGTAGCGGTCAAAGCTGGTCAAATTTTGGAAATTATGGCAAAAATTTCAATATCTCTAAATCACATGACAATTTATTTGAAAAAAATGTAATTTTTCCACTTAGACGCTTAAAAATCTTGTATAGGAATTTTTGTTAGCCATATGGTTTGGCATGTATAAAGATCATATGAGGCAACATATTTGTACAAATTATCAAGGCTAGTAGAGCTTCCTAGACACCTTAATGCCACCTTGCAAGCTTCCAAATATAGTCAAACTTGTACAAGCGAGATTCGAATGGGCGTTTTTTCTGTAAATTCCTAAAGGAGACCTTTAAAAACATAGCCTTACAAATTTTCATCTTCATCAAAGGATATTTGAAGGGTCAAACAACACAAAATCGAGTTTTCAAAGTCATCGCCGTTTCCTAGAATAAGAAAATTGAAGGCTTGAAGGGCTACCACATGGAAAACAATGATTCAACCATGTTGTATGGTCAGGGTGAGCTCACATTCAAAGGTGGATATGCACTAAACCATAAAGCAAGAAGGACCGATGAGTTTTTTTCATCACATAAGCTTTTCTGATGATCAAAGATCAATAATGCAAAGTTTCTTTAAAAATAGGTTCCTCAATTGATGATATTATTAAAGAAAAGAAGTATGCATACTTTAGAGTACCCATCTACACTTAACTCAAAGAGTTGGTTTATTATGCCTTAAAAGAATGGAAAACTTATGTTTATCCAAGATCTTCAACTGGTCAATAAAGTAATCATAAGGAATGTTCGGATTGGACCAATTGTTAATGCATTTGTGCAGGCATTTGTGTTGAAACAAAGCAATCACCAATTGATGGTTATGAAGTGTTTGAAGCTGGCCAGAAATCAATATTAAGTCAAAGAAGCCATTGGAGGAAGTGAAGAGATCTCATAAATGTAGCTTGTATACATATGTACATTACAGATGAAAATTCTTGTACAATAGGTATTGATGTTCATTAGAATGATAAATGAATAATGTAATAGACTCAGGATGAGTCTAGAATCATATGTATATAAGTCAATAATGTAAAGAAATTGACTGAGAGAGTCATTAGAAGTCAAGAGTTCATGTGATAGATGTGTAGAGAGTTATCTTCCTAAGTTAGCATTGACTCTTTCTCTTATTCCTCTCACGCTGAGCAAGTGTATCACGAAATTTTCTGTATAGAGCTAACTTAGAAGTTCATCAAGCTATGTTCAAAGTTTCATGGTCTAATTCTTTTCAGATTGTACGTATGATCAATAGGAACATGTATTTGTAAAGTCTGCAGATAAAGCTCTCAGAGTTGCACACTTTTACGTGTGAGAATTTTGCTTAGACCTCAATGCACAATGCAAATTTTTTGATATATGAGCATTCAAAACCTAAGTTAGAAGGTACGGAAGCCATGCCTAAAAGCATTTAGCAAAACGGGACTTTTGCTGTGAGAAATCAACTTGAGAAGTTGACTATGTCAAAGTTGCTTGTTCAGAGACATAGTTGCTTTTGAAGATCTAATGAATGTTACGATTATGAAAAAGTAGCATGAAGGTATGTGCATCATTCGATTGAAGAAAAATGAAGATGTTTGTAGGTAATGAAGTGAATCTCTAAAGCAGATTCTCTAAAGAAGAAGAAACTTCACACAAAGAAGTGTTTGTGAATGATTTTGTAAATCATGGTAACATTTGTGTAAAGTTTGGTCTATGATTGATATAGAAGTGTTCTTAAATCAACATAGATCAAGGATTTGGTGATTTAGAGGTCTCCATCAATGGTATCAGAGCTATAGGTGCAATATAAAGTGAAGTAAAGAGCATTTGAAGTCTCGACTATTGCAGAGATTGAAGTTTCTTCAAATTGAAGGTGAACAAGATTAAATTCTTGAAGACAACCTAAAGAAGTGTGAAGATTGAGCTCGAGAGGATCTGAAAGATTGAATTTTTGCATTAAAGGTACAAAGAATATTCATTTATCTTAACATTTGTAGAGACAATGATCAAAAGATGGGAGAAAGCTTGCAGATTGATAAGCTAGATAAGGAAAACTATCCAACTTGGTCCATGAGGATGGAGGCACACCTCATCAGCAAAGATTTAACGGCATTCATTATAGGTGAAGAAGAAAAGTCTAAATTTAAAGATCCTAGTGTTCCAACTAGGGAGGAGCTTGGAGATTTGAAAAATTGGATGAAGAAGGTCGCTCAAGCTAGGAGTATCATTTACATGGGTATAAATGATTATCTTCTACCACATATTACAAGATTAGAAAGTGCACCAGATGTGTGGAATGCTTTGGAAGAGTATTTTCATAATACAACCAAGTCAAGGAAGGCCTCATTATGGGCTGAGTGCACAACCTTCAAGAAGAAGAGCTCAAAATCAATTTCTGTTTATGTGGCAAGAATGAAGGATATTGCAGATAGCTTGGGAGTAGTAGATGAAGATATTGAAGAGGACAAGTTGGTAAGACAACAGGTCTAAGAGGAGATAATAAATGGAAGCCTTTCATATTTTCTACAAAATTATCATTAGATCATTTTACTCTTGATCGTAATCAATTGCTAGGACACATGCTAACTTTTGAGCAGGACATTAAGGGAGATAATGATTGAAGTGCAAGCCAAGCTATGTACTCCAAGGATAAGAGAAAGAATGCCAAAGGAAAGCAGTGAACTGATGATGAAGGATCTTCAAGCCAAGTTTATTTGACAAGAGGGAAGACGAATTCAAGAGGCAAAGGAAGAGGAGGTAAGAACAAAGATAATGTTAGAGCTTGTTGGATTTGTGGCAAAACAAATCATTTGGCAAATGATTGTTGGTATAACAATAAAAATGGTGGAAGTCATAATTAGAGTTTCAATCAAAGAGGTAGAGGAGGCAAAAATCAAAGAGGTAACTTTAGAGGAAGAGGTGGTAGGACTTCATATGCTAGAGAAGGTGGAAGAAGCTTTCAACCTCAGTGCTATAATAACACTTATTACAATTATGTATTAGATTAGAAGGATGACTCGACTCTCATCTTGAACACAACACATGAAGCAATAGAAGAAGATCAAAGGGTATTCTATATTGACTCACGATGTAGCAATCATCTTAGTGGTATCATATCATTGCTGACTAACATGGAAGCAAAGGTGAGTCGACATACAACTCAAAGAGGAGACAACACCAAGCATAAGGTGGAAAGCATTGGATCAGTGAAGACAAAGAGTGGAAGCACACTCTTAAGTAAGGTACTTTATGTTCCTACTATTCCAAAAAACTTGATAAGTGTAGGAAAAAT
This sequence comes from Ceratopteris richardii, assembly GCA_020310875.1. Classification (NCBI taxonomy): domain Eukaryota; kingdom Viridiplantae; phylum Streptophyta; class Polypodiopsida; order Polypodiales; family Pteridaceae; genus Ceratopteris; species Ceratopteris richardii. The sequence goes on along the minus strand of CM035428.1, from coordinate 90,032,995 downwards.
TGTGGAAATGGGATATGAAGTCAAATTCACAAATAATGGTGTTTATGTGCAAGATCCAAATCAGGATATAGAAGCATCATTACACATCAAAGGAAAGGAAGGATTTTGACTCTCAAGGGCCAAGGTAATGTGGAACATGCATTGCTTACTTATGGAAGTCAAAAGATGTCTGAGTTAGACCTATGGCAAATAAGGCTAGGTCATTTCAATGATAGAGCTATAAAAGAAATGTCAAAGAATGACGTAGTGCTTGGATTGCCAAATGTTGAAGGTCAACACATGCTTTACAAGTGTGAAGCTTATCAATTAGGTAAAGCTCACAAAAGTTCATACAATAAATCAGGATACAAGTATTCAAATATGCTTGAGTTGGTTCATACACATGTGTGGGGTCCTTCAAGAGACTATAGCATAAATGGATCCAGATATTATGTGTTGTTTGTTGATGATGCAACAAGATGGATTATAATTTATGTAATCAAGGAAAAATCTGAAGTGTTCAAGATATTCAAGGATTATCATGCTTATGCAGAAAGGATCACAAGACAAAAGCTCAAGAGGTTGAGATCAGATGGAGGGAGAGAATATTTTTCTAAAGAATCTAATGATTATTTGTGGAATGCAGGTATAAAACAAGAAGTAACTTGTAGGTACTCCCCTCCACAAAATGGAGTCGCAGAAAGAAGAAATAGAACTCTTGTAGAGATTTCAAGATCAATGATGAAGGAGAAGAATTGTCCTAACTACTTGTGGGTAGAAGCTATCAACACTGCAACATACCTTCTGAATAGGTTACCCTGCAAAGCTTCGGATGGTAGAACACCTTATGAAGCATGGTTGGGTAAGAAACCTACTCTTGATCATTTGGATGTTTGGCGTATTCTTATATTCTTTCTCAATTAAGGCATAAGCTAGAGCCCAAAGTAGAGAAGTATGTGTTCATTGGGTATGATGATAGAGATGGGATACAATTTGTGGAGTCCATCTACAAAGCAATTCCTTGTCACAAAAGATGTTAAATTTGATGAGCAACGCACATGGTATACAGGGTCAACTAATGATTATGCAGATTTTAAAGAAATTCAAAGGAAAGGAAAGACAAAAGTGAATGTATATGAAGAAGATATTGATGATGATGATTGTAAAAGTAAATTGTAGGATAATGATGAAGATAGGCCAAGATTTGATCCAAAACAAAATGCAGCTAAAACTTCAAGAAATGCAAAGGTCAAGAGATCTTTGAGAGAAAGAAAAGAACATATCATGTATAGCTATGCTACATCTTTCTGAACAACAAAAGGTTATGTTTATATTGTGAAGATAGATGAAGATCCAACCACGTATGAAGAAGCTAAAGGAAAACAGAATTGGGAGAAGGCAATGCAAGAGGAGTATGATGCTCTACTTGAAAATGAGTCATGGGAATTGGTCCCAAGACCAAGAAATCAGAAGGTAATTGGGTCTAAATGGGTGTATAAGACAAAGAGGATTGCAAATGGTGAGGTTTCTAGGTATAAAGCTAGAGTTGTGGTTAAAGGTTATGCTCAAACTTATGGGGTAGACTATTATGAAACCTTTAGTCGAGTTGCTAAGATGACTACAATTAGAGCCCTAATTGCTATTGCTACTTGTAAAGGATGGAAGTTGGCACAATTAGATGTGAAGAATGCATTTCTGAATGGATATATTGCAGATCAGGTATACATGGAGCAACGAGAGGGTTTCATGGATTCAATTGGATCAGATTATGTATGTAGGCTCAAGAGAGCTTTGTATGGTTTAAAGCAAGGCCCGAGGGCATGGAATTAGAGGCTTGTTAAGTTCTTGAATGAATTTGGATATCAAGCTTCAAAAGCAGACAGTAGCTTGCTAGTCAAGGCAAGTGAAGATGGGTTCATATATGTGTGTATTTATGTTGATGATATTATTGTCACACATACACATGCTCAAAGAATCAAGGAGCTTAAGAAGAAAATAGAAAAGAAGTTTAAGATAAGTGATTTTGGAAACTTATCTTATTTCTTAGGAATGCAGATTGTGTATACTCAACATGGAGTATATGTTACACAAGAAAGATACTTGAAGAATCTTCTGATCAAGTTCAACATGGAAAATTGCAAGCCTTCAACTACACCATTGGAGGTAAATCATAAATTGAGTAGATATGGAGGAGAAGAATTTAATGACCTGAAGAAATATCAGAGTTTGTTAGGTAGTTTAATCTATGCTACCTTGACAAGACCATATCTATCATATGCAATTGGTGTATTATCACAATTTATGCATTGTCCAAAGAAAACTTATTGGATTGCAACTCAAAGGGTACTGAGATATATCAAGGAAACCCCGAGTGAAGGTTTGTATTATGGTTTTACTTCTGAAATAGGAATCAAAGTGTTTAGTGATGCAGATAGGGCAAGTAATTCAGATGATAGAAGGTTTACTCATGATTATCTTTGTTGTATTGGAGATAAGTTAATGTCTTGGTGCTCAAAGAAGCAACATACAATTGCTTTGTCATCCACAGAAGCTGAGTATAAAGGAATGGTAGAGGCTGCAAAGGAAGTGATATGGTTGAAGACCTTATTGAAGGGTTTTGGAACTGGTCAGAGTACTCCAATTATTTTTGGGGATAACATGAGTTCATTATATTTGGTAGTTAATCTTGCTTTTCGTGCTAGGACTAAACACATAGAGATTCAGTATCATTTCTTGAGAGAAAATGTACTTGAAAAACATATTGAAGTCTTGTATACACCAACAATAGAGCAAGTTGTAAATATGTTGACAATGAGCTTAGATGGACCTAAGTTATAGAAGTTCAATTAGATCACAAGAAAAAAGAAGAATGGCATAATCACAATTAGTGATTGAGGGGGAGCTGTTGGAACAAAGCAACCACCAATTGATGATTATGAAGTGTTTGAAGCAGGTCATAAATCAAAATGAAGTCAAAGAAGTCATTGAAGGAGTGAAGAGATCTCAAAAATATAGCTTTTTGCAAATAATAATTCTCTAGGACCAATTATATTTAACAATGAGACGAGAAGATCTATGAGTGAGTGTACTCGGAATGTATGGGCAAGAGGGATGCCCGAAATGAAAGTGAAATTAGGAAATGATAGAGATTTATGTTTAGCTTTGGCCTTGAATGACTCAAGGTTAGAGATAAATGTGATATTTAAGAATTTATATGATCATTTTAGATGGCCTATAGACAACGAACAAGTTTGGACGATGAGGACTACAGATAATGGCTCTAGAGCTTTGCTTGGAGCATGTGCTTTTGTATCTATGAGGATTGGCGAAATTTCTAAGGAATTCCACGTCTTTGTCCAGTGTCATTATTCATACAATGCTATGCTTGGGAAACCTCTCATAGCCAAATTGCGGATGGAGACAAAGGCAATGGATGATGAATTTTCCTATGTGAGAATCGGATCTTAATTGGGCCTAGACTCCTTGCAAGTCATGAATATTTTCCCAACTCATGCAAGAATAAGAAAGAATATGAGAAAACAACCTATTAACTCTCATGAGCATGATGATTCTACACTATTAGGAGAGTATGGGGCTTGTTTCAAATGAAAATTCTACTAGGATCCATTCTTGAGCAAGACAATAGTGGGAGTTGGTTTGATGTCTCGCACGATTTTGTACTTAGTTTTTAGAGTTTTTGTGTATATTCATCTGAACTCAAGTTACTTTGTTTACAAAATGAAAATGTTTTAAATGAGTTTCGAAAAATATATGATAAACACTATAAAAATTTAGGACTCATGTTACTTGATGAGAAGATTGAAAATTTAATCCAACTGGAAAGTAGTTCGTCTATTCTGGAAGAGCTTGAGCACGCACTTCAAACAAATGAGAAATAAAAAAGTATCATGCTCGCTTCTATTCAAGAATATGAATTAATTATTGAGTTATTGTGAGAACATGAAGTTAATTTAAATACAAAGTAAAAGACTCTTAAAAAAAAAGTAAAACCCATAGCTCAACCATTGCCAAATGATAGTCATAAGAAGTATCTCAGAATGTCTGATGACCCTATGCTCAGAAGAAGAGAGCTTAGAGGGCATCATTTTACTAAGGAGACTATTAAACAAATAAAGTTGGGCGAGAGATCTTTTCTTAGAGAAAAAGAGAAAGATAAATTCATAAAAGTTATCAAAAGGCACGAGAAAGTGTTTTTTATTTTTCCAAATGAGATAGATTATGCAGATCCGAAACAAGTTCCACCCATGATTCTCTTTACAGTGCTGCATATGACATGGAATATTATACCTATACCAGTCCCAAAGGCTCACTTACATGAGTTGATGAGGCTATTAACTCAAAGGATATCCATGCAAATATTTCAACCATATTTAGCGCCATATTCAAATAGGTGGTTCACAGTGCCAAAAAAGAATGGGAAACCATTTTATCCAAGATATGTAGCCTGTAAATAAAATCTTGATAAAAAATGTAGGTACAAGACCTATAGTAGACGAGTTTCATTTGCTAGGCGTCCATCTACCGCATGGGATATTTGTATTCGGAGTATGACCAATTTCAGTTGGCTATTGAGAGTAGAGACATCATGGCAATGAAGAGTCCAATGGGCCTTGTACACATGTACTTTGCTACAATGAGCGACAAATTTATAACTCATATGACGAATGCCATGAATCTAGTCCTACATGACTTCATACCTTCACCAACTATGCCTTTTATTGATGGTATTCTGATAAAGGGTGTGATGAAAGAGTGAAATATGAGAGTTTAGATGCTTCTGATTGAAGGAATTTTTTTAATGACCATATTTTTTACTATGAGAAAATCTTTGAGAGATTCAAAGAGGTAGGGATGAGATTTTCAACAAAGAAATCTATTTTTGGAGTCAACAAATTTCTCATTTTAGGACATCTGTGTAGACACTATGACCGCAAGCAATACGCGTAGAAAGTTAGCACCATTAACAAAATTTCGGAGGTGTGTCCTAATGTTAGTGGGGTGAGGAGGTTCTTGGGGGCCTCTATCTTCTATGTGATTTGGATTCCTCAATTTCCTCATATTATGAACCCTTTATATGATCTACTAAGAAAGAGAAAGAAGCTTTTTTTTTAAGAAAAATAGTCAAGAGTGATGTGTAAATTGAAGCAACTGCTAATTGAAGCCCCAATTGGGAAGAATGTTGATTATTCAGGTCACAAGCCCATCATTTGGACTATTGATACCAGTCCTATTGGTTTAGGTAGGATCATAGGACAAGATGATGATGAGAGGCAAAGATATGGAGTTCGCTTTGGTTCAAAGATGTTGCGTGACACTCAAAGAAAATATCTAGAGGTAAAGAGAGAATTATGGGGAAATGTTGGAGTTGAGACTGATTGTCTTCCATTGATTAGTATGATATCAAATTTTTCTTTTCTAAATATTGTGATACTTAGGTTGATTTGATATGTGAAGCTTATTAATTGTGCTTTTGTTCACATAGATGGAAAGCTAAACATAGTTGTTGACATGCTTTCAAGAGCAAAATTCAATGATGATTCTGATGAACATGATGATGTAGAAATAGAAACAAATATGATGAGATATGATCCACTAGTTTATGTTTACAAGAAATTCCATGAGAATGAATATGATGGTGAGTGGAAAGACATAGATAATTATTTCATGTCACTTAGACCTTCCTTAGGGTGGTCCAAAAATAAGTATAGATCCATCAAGAAAAATTCTCGCAACTTCTTCTTCAAGGATGGACTTATTTCATGACACGCAAAAGGTAAGGTGAATACTCTAGAGTGGGTACTAAGTAGTAGGAGTCTTTAGAGCAAGGTCATGAGAGAGATGCATGAGACCTTATGGGTAGGTCACAAAGGATTTTATGTGGCATATGAAAATATAAGGGAAGCCTACTGGTGGGTAGGGATATATGTAAGTTTTAAAGACTTTGTGAGAAATTGTGCCACATGTCAAGTGTATTCTTTAGATAGGCATAGAGACCCATTACATCCGACTTACCCTTCTTATATCCATTACAAGTGGGCACTCAACCTTGTTGCCAAATCCAAGGGAATAGATCAAATCAGATATATTATCTTTGCCACAGAGGACTTGACTAACCATGTGGAATGTTGAACTCTATCTCACGCACATTACTTATAATGTATGTAGATTCCTTTTAAGCGAAGTGATCTCAAGATTTAAATATGTTTTAAAATTGTTGCAGATTGGGGAGAGCTAGATGTGAGAGAGGAAAAAGAGTTCTTTGATCATCATGGAATTCATTTGTCTCCCATGACTACCTATATGTTACAGTTTGAGGTCTGCAGAAGCACACAAACAACATGTGAAAGAAGAAGAAGATTGGAGCACAATGCACAATACTCAATGTATTACCAAGAGAATTTACAAAGATAAGTGACATGTTAGGGCTATAGGCATATAAACAAACCGGAAAAAAAGCCTCTTAAGAGGGAAAAAAGTGCCATGGTGGTCTTATTGTGTTCACACACATCACTACCTAGAATATATCAAAAACTCCTCCTTGAGAGTGATGTGATGGACAAGGAGTTGGCACTCATATATAAGGAAGTGCCAAGCTATGCTGAATCAATCCACAAAAGGAAGTAAGCCCAAAGCTCTCTGGAAAGCTTCAAACTTCTTTATAGGCAGAACCTGTGTGAAAAGGTCTCAAATGTTCTCCTGTGTAGGCATATATGCCAAATTGATTTCTCCAGCAAAAAACCTCTCCCTAACATAATGATAGTTGACCTCAATGTGCTTAGTGCAAGCATGGAACACATGGTTTCTTGCAACTGTCAATGTGCTTTGACTATTAGTGAAGATGATGGTGGAAAAAGGCTGACCAACATGCAAATCAGCCATAAGGCATCTGAGCCACACACACTCAACAGTCATTCTGAAAGCTACCCTATACTCAGCCTCACAACTAGAAGTGGCTACAATAGGCTACTTCATGATCAACCAAGATATGCATGAGCTATGAAGCGTGAAGCAAAAACCATTGGTGAACACATGAGTGTCATAACAACTAGCGGAGTCAAAGTCAAAAACATCATGTAAACATGGTGGTAGTGATCCCCCTTGGGATAGAGCAATCCAAGTAGTTGGGTACCATGCAAGTAGCAAAAGGTGCACTTAACCACCTACCAATGCTTGACACCTTGACAAAGCATAAACTTGCTTATCTTTGAGACAACGAACTGAATATTTGGTTGATTAAGGCATAAGTAAATCAAGCATCCAATAGCCTACTGATAGAGAACAATATCAAATGCATCTCCAACATCATAAAGACTCAATCAGAAACCTATCTTCGTAGGAGTGGCAATAGGTTTGCAATCATGAAGGTCAAAACACTACAGTAATGTGTCAATATATTTTGTTTGACGTAAAGTTATTCTACCATCAATGTGCATAAATTGAATGCCCAAATAAGGATGCAAATGCCCCAAATCTGATATCTCAAATGAGACAGGCACATCATCCTTAAAATTAGCAATATGCTTCTCATGAGAAACAGTCAGTAGCATGTCATCAATATACTCACCAATGATCAGAAGCACATCATTTGCATGCTTACAATATAAGGTTCTCTTAGTTGGATTTTTCTCAGAACCATGTGCAATCAAGTAGGCATGTATCTTTTCATACCTAGCAGGTGGTGCTTCCTTCAAACCATATAATGCCCTTTTCAACCTACACACTTTGTTTTCATACCCTTTCTACATAAAACCATGGGGCTGCAAAAAATACACTTCTTCATGCAAGTCACCATTCAAAATGCAGTTTTAATTTCAATTGGTGTACGTTCCAACCATGATGAGCTACAACTGCACAAATGTTACAAATAGTAGTCATTCAATTTGTAGTAGCAAAGTTCTCATTAAAAGTAATGCCTCTTTCTTGAGCCTTTGCAACAAGCCTAGCCTTATACATGTCAAATGTTCCATTAGGCTTACACTTCATCTTCTATACCCACTTAGTACCAATGGGCTTCTTGTCAAGAGGAAAGTCACATAAAGACCAGGTACCATTTTTCATAATAGCATCATATTCTGATTGCATAGAAGCCCTCCAATTTTCTCGATTTTGTGATTCATCAAATGAAATAGGCTCATTCTCGTCATAGAGACTAGAGGCAACCATACCATAGCAATTTGATGCAAGAAAGCACAATGAGAGCCTGAATGAGTACAATATGATAGAGCTACATCTAATTTGCTATCTTGAAAAGTCTACACTAGAAATTTAGGCATATTTTTTGCCTTCTCTATATCAGCCCTCTCATCAACAAGTGCATCATGTAAATGTGCATCAGATATGGAATGATCTACATCACCACATGAAACCTCTAAAGGCTGCGAAATTGCTTCATTTGAACCAGAACTAGACTCTCCACTTGTAAAAGGAGGCAAGAAAGTATCAAACATATCTTTGGAGCTCATTGATGTCTCCTTAGTACATGAAAGTAATGGTTGAACAACATCTTCCACAAAAACAACATCATAGCTAACCAAAATGTGTTTTGTCTATGGATGATATAGAGGATAGCCTTTGCTTTCAGAACTTTACCCAACAGAAATACATCTCACTACTTTATCATCCAATTTCTTGCATTCTTGTCCGGGCATCAATGCATATGCTAGACAATGAAAGACATGCAAATGAGCAACAGATGTCTTGCAACTATGCCAAGCCTCATACGGAGTGATAAAGTGAAATGCTTTAGCGGGACATCTATTAAGTACAAATGTTGCACACATAACAACCTCAAGCTAGAAATTTTGTGGTAAAGCCTGATACTCTTGACCATACACCTTGCCATCTTCCTGAGCGGCTTGTTCTCTTTTTTGGTTTTTTGGATTAAAAACTTGGAAAATTGACTCTTATGAAGAAAATCTAATCTAGAATGTGGAAAAAAAAGTGACAAACGTTTGTACACATTAGTTGGTTGTAAGTTGTCAAACCAATGTCAATTGTTGTCTTGCTCAATGAAGGATTCTATCCAAAACTTTGATCGTATGTAGGTCCAAAGATGAATCAAGGTGCAGAATCACTATAAGCATGCTCATGACCGTGAGGAACAATAGGTTTCCTCCTTATTGAAAATTTATTCCGAGGATGATTCATTCCTACTATCATGACTTGAAGTGATTGCATTCCATCTTTAGACTTAATTCTAGCATAGGTAGACCCATCATACATGGCTTTAGTTTCCATACAACTCTCACAAATTAAGGGCTGACCTAAGAGAATTTCATAGGAGCACTTATCTTGAATAAAAAAGTGAAACTCTTCTATGATTGCTCCTATGGATATGGGCACACGAACACAAGCTCCATACAAGGTACCTATGCCATTATCTGCAGTTCTCATATGCCATCCACAATCTTTATCTATAGGCCATTAAAATTTATCATAGATGTCTCTTGAAATCAAATTGATTTCAGAGCTCGAATCTATTAACACATTTACAGTGATAGTGTTCTTATCATTGTCTATTTTAACACGCATCTCTGATGTACCTCTTAACAAAAATTTTCTTTGAAATTGACTTTCAAAATTGTTTTCATGATCTTCTTGGTTAGGTTGAATAGGTCCTAAGAAATTTTTATTAACATTTACTTCATCATCATCAAGGTCCTCTTTATTAGATTCATCAAAGTTTAAGGCTTCATTCATAGCTTGATCTTGATCTAGAGAATCTTGCATTTCAATATCTAGATTAAGAAGAGACGTCTTCCTTTTAATTAGGCCGATAAAGTTATCTTTAAAAATTGGCTTTGCAATAGAGAAAACTTGTTCTAAAGACATAGTCACTTGACTCTTAAGCAAAGTCTCATCTAAAATCTCCATAGGACTTATTTTTCTCTCAATTTCTGAACTCAAGATGGCTTTAGGTTTTCTCTTTGGTTTCTTATGTTTTTGCTCAGGATCTCGCTTTTGTTCACGTTCTTGTCTTTGGTATTGAGTTTTTTTTATTGTTCTTGTATCTCCAAAGGCTTTGGTTCAGTTTTTCTTTGCTTTGTCTTCTTTACATTTTTGTTTCTCCTCTTGGTTTTGCTCATTGGGTTGTGATTCTTGTTTTTTATCTTTGGGTTGTGATATTTCCCCTTGCTCTATAATGGTTTCTATTCCCTCTGATGTTTGTTTTTGAGTCACTCTTCTTTCACGAGGATCAGTATCATCTCTTTGTCTATTTTCTTCTACATTGGATATGTGAGAAATAAGAGATTGATCTTCTATTGGTGACTCCCAAGCCATTATTCTCCTAATCTCATCTCTTGCTCTTACTAAAGCCTCTTGAGAAAATTCAAATGAGTTTGTGGGTATACTTGATTCTAGTTCTTGTTCATCACGAGCTTCTAGTTTCACCCCTCTAGTTCGTGCATCCATTATGCTTATATATTCATAGTGCTTTTTCATTCATGCCTTACCGTTATTTCCTTGCAAAGGTAGCCTAGATTGATAGGCACAGATTGTCTTGTCTATGTCTATTACTAGTCATTGCTATTTAGGAGCCTTCAATAGTTCACAATCTCTCAAAAAGCACTCTAACAAATCACACAAAGGACACCTACAAGGACCACACACAGAACCATTTAGTTTTTTAGGATTTTGATTAACTTGTTTTTGGAAATTTTGAAATTTAGGTAAGTTATTACTTGAATAGGATAATTAGGATTTTGATAAGGCAATTGATGTATTTTAGGAGCTTGGGAAGTAGCATCTGATACTTGAGGTGCAAGAGGAGCTTCCATAGTATATAGTTGATGATTTTGAAAATTTTGATTTTGATGATTTTGGAAAGCTGTTTGAGAAGCTTGAGGATACCTGGTTTGATACATTTTAGGATTTTGCACATGAGGATGGGATTTTGCATTGAAGGATTATGCATTGAAGGAACTTGATATGCTTGAGTAGGAACTAGTTGTGGATTTTGATTGGGAGCTATAGGATGTTGATTGGGCTCTTGTAAAGACATTGGGTTCATTTGATTTTGGAAAGTTTTGATGTAATTAGATTGTAAAGCATCTACACTCTTGGCCAAATTGGATAGTGTAGCAATACGATTTTCCATTTGCTTAGTGATAATTTCCACTTTAGATTGTTCAATTACACTTTTATTTGTCTCTACTTTAAAACCTTGACTAGGCTCCATCATTCGAGGAATAGGAGTAGAGTCAAAAAGAATAGCATGGGATTGTTCTCTAACTTTATCCTTAACTTGTGGAAGGCTAGCTTGAGGAAGACTAGTTTGAGAATAAAACATGGATTGTCTTTGATGTCTATTGGCTATAACTTTTATTGGAGGAGATGGTGGATAGTCAGAAGAGATGAATTGGTGTAGCTAAAACCTATTTGACACCTACTACAAGTGATGGATGGAGAGTGTTGTGGGCATCTTTAGCTAGCTAATAAGCAGCATAATTAATCACACATGCTTCTTGGAGGATGGTCCACTAATGGTAGGATCAAAACAAATAGGTAGGAATATAATTCAAGGTCCAGAACTTGTTATTTTGGTTGATACAACTATTCAGTGTTCTGAAACATTCTCTGAGTATAGCAGCAATTGACTAAATTCTTTTTGGGGAAATCTAATTAGCTTAACAAGTTACAAATCATGAGTGATATCATAAAAAATGATGGACTATACGCAGAGAAATATGTTTAGAAAATCAACCAAGCATCGTGACATTTATGGGCCTTGATAGTTAACAGATGAGTGAGCAAAGATGGATTACTATCTGATGATTGCGAGAGGTATTAATAATGAAACTTTGTAGGATTACAATAGACACTATGTTGAATCTATCGTACTTTAAATCATGAGAAATGATCCACTGTATAGTGATAAGAAGCTCTGACAAAATCATTGTTGTGATGGAGTAATGACAAAGAAATGAGAATAAGAAGTAATGATCATGTATGTATTAAATCATGTAAAAGTACAATGTCATTGGGAATCAATCATTGCTCAATGAGTGAGTGATGAGTGAGCTATGAGGTGAGGTCCTCTTCTCAATAAAAGTACATCAAAATGATCTCTCAATCACGAGATAGACATGGGCCTTTCATATCCTCTTTTTATAGTTATTGTTGGAGCCAAAATATTTGAATTCAATTCAAATCTCTACCTAAAAGTGAATGCGAAAGTATAGGACTCATTCTCTCTTGACTCAACTACCAAATGATATCCGATTGTGTGCTTCCTAGCTCCTCATGGGTACATTTCACTTTTACAAAAGTAATGTGAATTAGAATTACAAGAGGTTGAACATATGAAGCCTTCCAAGTGTTATGTCAATAAATCAATCTTATGTGAGGTGATCAAGTATGTAGGCTTGGGCTTAATTGCACCAATATCTCCCCCTCAAGCCTAACATGCTTGGTCTTCATTGCTCCTTCATTTCGTGCACACCAATCATCAATTTGAACCTGTTCCTCTTTGTTCCATCTAATGATTTTGGTAATTATATCTCAACATTGTAATTGAGTTGATACATAGGATAATTGGATATCCTTGCTAAGTAATTTCTCCCTGACATAATGATAGTGCACTTCAATGTGCTTAGTCCTTGCATGGTATACATGATTAGTAGTCAAATGAAGTGAACTAGTGTTATCTCCAAACATAATTGGAGTGTAGGAATGTAATTCCAAATCTGCATATAATTGCTTAAGCCAGATAGTTTCCTGAGCTTCATTTGCCAAATCTTTATATTCTACTTATGTGGAAGATAAGACCATAGTTGGTCTCTTCTTGGATGAAAAAGATATGAGTTTTGAACCTACAAAAGATAAGTACCCTGAAAAGCTTCTCTTGTCATCCTTGGAGCCAGCCCAATTTGCATTAGAATACATCTTTATATCTATGCCAGAAGTGAAGGGATAGAACAACCCTTCATTTATTGTACGCTTTGGATACTTAAGCAATCGATTTGCATCTTCCATATGAGGCCTCCATGGTACATGCATAAACTGACTCAGTGTACATACTGCATAGGCAATGTCTACTCTTGTTAAAGTAGCATAATTAAGACTACCCACAAGTTTTTGATAGCTTGTAACATCTTCAAGTAGTTCATCTTCATGTGAACTTAGCTTATGGTTGAGCTCCATAGGGATACCTCCAACTTTAGTGTTCTCCATCTTACGATTTACCAACATATCATGTACGTACTTCATTTGTGTGATGAATATACCTGAATTTGTATACACAGGTTCTAAGCCGAGAAAGTAGGTTAATAACCCTAGATCATTGATTTTGATTTCCTTCATTAATTGAGCCCTGATCGTCTTGATACCATCATAATCATTCCCAGTAATAATGATATCATCTACATAGGTGCAAAACTAAATGACTGCTGATTCGTTCTTCTTAACAAGTAAAGAAGAGTCTGTCTTGCTTGCTACAAAGCCTTGGTCCTCCAAATAGGTAATAAGCCTATGGTTCCAAGCTCTAAGAGCTTGCTTGAGACCATAGAGTGCCTTTCTAAGCTTGCATACATAACCTACTTGTTTTTCATCTTCAAAACCTGGTGGTTGTGCCATACACACTTCTTCTAATATCCAACCATTTAAGAATGCATTATTGACATCTAACTAATATAAATTCCAATTTTTAGATGCACAAAGACTTACCAATACCCTAATTGTTGGCATCTTTGCCACATGGGCAACATTTTATTCATAGTCTACTCCATGTGTTTGGGCAAATCCCTTTGCCACTAACCTTGCCTTGTACCTATTTATAGAACCATCAGAGTTCTTTTTAATTTTTTTATATCCACCTTGAATCAATTATCTTCATATCTGGCTTCTTGGGAACCAGATCCCAAGTGTGGTTTTCCTGCAATGCTTCAACTTCTTTCTGCATGGCTTCTTTCCACTCTTTCTTCTTTCTAGCCTCTTCAAAAGAAGAAATCTCTTCTGCCATAGAGTCTTTACTAATGTGCACAGAGTGTTTTATGACTAAAGATGTGTCATATTCATACCTTATGGGCTTCTTACTTTCTCCTTGTGATCTCCTTAAAGATTGATTGGAAGATTCGGGTAGATCTTCTAATTTCTTGAATTTGAACTTACCTCTTGACTTCGAAGCTCTTCTCCTCATCCTCTGAGTTCATGCCTTCTTCTAAGTGTTGATATTCTTGAGTGAGGGTTGGAAAATTGTTTTCCAAATCATATCGTAACTTGACTTTCTTGCAATCATCTTCAAACCATGAATGCCTTGTTAGTGGGATTGTTACTAAAATGAATGTCTTCTTAGTGGGATTGTATAGTCTATATTCCTTTTGATTCAGATCATAACCAATAACTATACATTTCTAAGCCTTAGATTCAAGCTTCCCTCTAATTTGTGATGGGGTGTGAGCATAGGCAACACACCCAAATATTTTGCAATGATCCAATGAGGGTCTCCTTCCATTCCATGCTTCATATGGTGTCATACCATCCAATGATTTGGATGGGAGCCTATGGACCAAGTAAGTGTGTTTGGAAACAACCTCTACCCATTATTAATTAGTTATCTTTTTCTCATTTAACATAGACCTAGGTGCTTCAACAACTAGCATGTTCCTTCTCTCTACCACTCCATTCAATTCAGGAGTATACCTAGTTGTTCCTTCCCTCTTTTTGCCTCTGTCCTGTAGAAATAGATCAAACACATGTGAAAAGTACTCACCACCTCCATCAGACCTGATTCTCTTCAAGGTTCTTCCTATTTGGTTTTCATTTAGTGCCAAATACTTCTTGAAACATGTAAACACCTGATCCTTATGCTTCATGAAAAACAGGATTGTCCACCTACTATAATCATCAATAAATGATACATAGTACCTTGAACCTCAGATGGATGGATCTTTGCTAGGACCCCATACATTAGTGTGTACAAGCTCCAAATAGTCTTCATGGATGTATCCTTTCCTATTGAATGGTTGCCTATGAGCCTTGCCAAATTCGCAAGCTCCACACTTGTATATCATGTGTTGCTTGGTTATATTGGGAATGCCCAGCACACTTTGATCCCTACAAGTTTTCTTCAGATTTCTTTCTCCTATGTGCCCTAGTCTTTTATGCCATATTTCCAACATAGATAAGGTTTGATCCCTATAATTGAATAGTGATATGTTCCTTGTGTCTTCAATTTCAAAGCTAAACAATCTACATGACTTCTTACCTTTGGCAATCCTTTTGAAGCCTTGTTCCCTTTTCAAGCCTTGTTGAGTGTCTTCCACATATGCTCCATGCTTAATGAATCTGACCTGTAGACCTTTGTCTACAGTATGTCCACCACTAATTAGGTTTTTTGTTATAGTAGGCACATACAAAACTTTTCTCAAAAGTTTTATACTACCATCAGATGTTTTGACATTTCCAATTTGGTTGACTGAGTGTTTAGTGTCATCACCTATTTGTACTTCATGCTTCCTCTTGGGTTCGTCAAGATCAGATAATAGGGCTACATTTCTTGCCACATGATTGGAACAACGTGAATCAATCGAGAAGAGATGCTCATCATCTTTACCTTGCTTGGATGTCATGTTCATGATGGTAGAGAGTCTTCTTGATCTTCAACATAGTTATTGAAGTCCTTTCTTCCTCTAAAGACTCCTTGATAATTGTTGTTGTTGTAGCCTTGATTGTAGTTATGGTTCTAGTTGCCTCCACCATAGTTGTACCTACCTCTAGCTTGTCTATAGCTTCCTCTATGGAAGCCTCTTACCCTTTGGTTCCTTTTATTTTTGTAGCATTTTGTAATGTGGTTGTTGAGACCAGAGATGTTGCATGGTGAATTGTGATAAAGTCTCCCCCTACCTTGCTTATCTCTATCACCTCTTCCTCTTCCTATGTAATTAGTTTGAGAGTTACTAGCCTCTTCTTCTTGTTTCATCCTTTTGCCTTTATGCTTAGCTTTATTCGTATCTATATAAAGGGCAAAATATTGGTTACCTCTTGAGTTGTCACCATTTCTGTTGAGCTTTTTCTCATGGGTGAAGAGTTTCCCCATCAAGGTGTTAAGATCAGGTGTTTTCATATCCATGTAGACATCCATTGATGTGGTGAAGGACTCCCACTTGTTATCAGCCTTAATTCCATTGATGATCTGCTTCACTGTGTAAGCTTCCTCTATCTCTACTCAGATGCTTGCAATCTGGTCAGCTACATCTTTCATTTTGGTTACATAATCAGCCACTCCTTCCTTTGATTGTTTCTTAAGGGTTGTGAATTCCATCCATAGCTGATTCTTCCTAGCTCTTGTGTTTGAGAAGAAATATGATGAAAGTACTTCCCAAGTCTCTTGGGAGGTCTTGCAATTCCTAACATGTGGTAACAAGACATCAGAGATTGGGTTTAGTAGATATGACCTGGCAAGAGCATCCTTTGCACACCATGTGGTCAACTTTTCTTACTGTTCCCTTGTTGGTTAATGCTTGGTCTTGGAAATTGGCATGTCTTCATCTCCTCAGATGTATCCATATAAGTGTATCCCTTGAAGGTATTCTTGCATCCTTGGTGACTATGCTGAGTAGTTTTTCCTGTCCAATTTGTCAATGACGGATGGAAATTCATCTCCCATGTTGATTGTGCTTGCTTTGATACCACTGTTGGAGGAGATAAAGGATAGTCACAAGAGATGAATTGGCATAGCTAAAACCTACTTCATACTTGCTAGAAGTGGTGGTTGGAGAGTTTTGTGGGCCTCTTTACCTTTTAAATAAGCATAAGAAATCATATATGCTCCTCCAAAAATGATCCACTAATGGTAGAATTAAAACAGATGGGTAGGAATATAGTCCAAGGTCCAAAACTTGTTATTTTGGTTGATACACCTATTTAGTGTTCTGAACTATTCGCTCAGTACATCAGCAATTGACTAAATTCCTTTTGGGGAACTCTAACTAGCTTAACAGTCCACCAATCATGAGTGATATCATCCAACAAGATGGACTTTATGCAAAGAAATATGTCTAACAAATCAACCAAGCACATTTACGAGCCTTAACAGTTAAAAAACGAGTGAGCAAAGATGGATTAATATCTGATGATTGTGAGAGGAATTAATAATGAAACTTTGTAGGAGTACTATAGACACTATGATGAATCTATCATTCTTTAAATCATGAGAAATGATCCACTATACCGTGACAACAAGCTTTGATGAAATCACTTTTTTGATGGAGTTATGATAGAGTAGAGAAATGAGAATAAGAAGTAATGATTATGTATGTATTAAATCATGTAAAAGTACAATATCATTGGCAATCGATCATTGCTCAATGAGTGAGAGGTCAGTGAGCTAAGAGGTGAGCTCCTTGTCTCAATGAAAGTACATCAAAATGATCTCTAAATCTCGAGATAGACATGGGCCTTTCATATCCTCTTTTTATAGTTATTGTTAAAGCCAAAGTATTTAAATTTAAATTCAAATCTCTACCTAAAAGCAAATTCTAAACTATAAGACTGATTATCTCATGACTCAACTACCAAATGATACGTGATTATGTGCTTCCTAACTCCTTATGGGTACATTTCACTTTTACAATAGTAAATGTGAAGTAGAATTACAAGAGGTTGAACATATGAAGCCTTCCAAGTGTTATGTCAATAAATTAATCTTATGTGAGGTGATCAAGTATATTGGCTTGGACTTAATTGCACCAATAGGATCTACTACTCCACACTTTTTGCCAATTGTCAGTAAGACCATAGCGCTTATCGGGCTCTTCTAATCACCATTCAACTTCCCTACGAGTTTCATGATGAAGAAGCTTAAGAAAATTGATCACAAGATCGGGTTCCAAAGTTATCTTTTCCTCATTAGGAAGGTGTTCATAGTGTCTAATATACTCATTTTGTAAGTGAGTAATAGAGCTACTAGGCTTTGGGGAATTCAACCATCATAAGATTCCATCCTAACTATATTCGCTATAATCCTCAAGATAAAATTCTTTGAGCATATCCTTTCTGAAATCACTCCAAGGAAGGCCATCATATTGAGTGACAAGAGATGTTATCAAGAGATCTTTGACAAGACCAAAAATCATAGCTTGCTCTTCAAACAGATCTAAGTAGGTTATAATGTTGATGCCATTGAATTTTTCCTTTTCTCTCGACATAGAAGAGACTATTGTTTGGCCTTGTTTCTCAAAAATAAGGGATTCGAATTCTTCCTCCATCTTAAGTGAATATGAAAGTGATGCATAATGCTCAAGATCTCTCACAAATGAGTTCACTTCTTGACAAAGATATGCACAATATTGTGAGAAATCCAATGCAACACTCAAGAACGATGATGATGATGATAATATAAAACAAAGGATATGGATCACAACCTCCCAAAAAGATCAAAAGAAAAAGCCATGAAGCATTTTACGTCATGTTCAAATGTGGAGGTGATCACAATCTGGGTGGATCGGGTCTGGTCATGACAAATGTAGAGTATATGAAGCTAGTCTGTTGGAAGGTTTTCATGATCAAAATGTGTAGTTGAAGATGAAGTTGGGTATGGAGAGGAGAGATATAAACATTTTATTATTGGAAGGCAAACATATGAATGCAAGATAAACCCATGAACATGAATGATGAGGATAAAAGAAAACCATTCACATGAATTGATTTTGAAAGGAAGAATAGTCCAAAAGAATGGAGCTTCTTATACACTTTCTTATCATATGCATGGGTTCTTTTGGATGGTATGTATACATGATGAACAGAAAAGAAAAACATACACATGAATCGATTTCGAAAGGAAGAATGGTCCAAGAATGGAGCTTCTTATACACTTTCAAAATTGAAGCATATGCATGGGTGTTTGTGGATAGTATGCATGAATGTGGTTCATGATTGATAAATATGAAGAAACTTATCCTCACAATCTCAATGAAAAATCCTCACTTGGTTCAACACAAGATTGTGGAGCCCTCTCACACATAGGAATATATAGAAGGAGACATGTAAAAACACATAAGAGACTAAGAGAAAAGAGACAAGAGACATAAATTAAAAGATATTGTAATGAAAGATATGTATATGAGTGTTGTGATATGTGAAGCTAAGCATTATACTGGTCAAATGTGATCCGCAGGACCCTCCCACAATGATAGTTCAACCAAATGTCATAGGTAGGAGGATAGGTTCCACTTCATTGACCCTATATCTTTCTAGGAGTGTTATGTCTAACTAAAGAAGTATAGTACTCATAAAACCAACTCTAACTCACTCACATGCTATGGGAATGATTCGTGAGGACTGGTGGATCGATTCAATCGTCTCGCTAATGACACACGCGGGGTGCTTAGAGCAGGCTCAAGTGCGATAGAGACTCAAAGAGCAAAGTTAATAATCAATTGCAAATCATAATCTTGATGCATTCAACTTTCATGAAAACTCATTCATGGAGACAAAAGAAAAATTACATTCAACATATGTGATCGTATGAAACTAATGAAGATCAAAACTTTATGTTCAAAAATACATTCCTTTACTATGACCATATATATATACTTTTGAAAAAAAAAACATTTATGATCGAGTGTAATATCAACAATTTATTGTAATCATTTTCTGAGCATGTTTAACATTTATAGACTAACCTTATCACAAAACTTTAAGTTTGTGGCATTTTCTATACTTAAAGCTTGAACCTTTTATGTAATTGACTTCTTTTATTCAAATAAGTTTCTTACTTATGCACGATATGAATCATGAGAATCTTGGGAAGGAATTGGCATGCAGGTTATTTTCTTCGATTCCACTACTGGCATCACTTATCAGTATGATTGGTTTATTGAACCAACTTTGTTCCAACGAAATAATTTGATTTCTGTATATGTAAATATATTAGTAAACTAATGCAGAACAAGAGTTACATAATCCTTAACTTTTGAGCATACCTATTTATAATGGTAGAAACGTCAATGGTTGTATTCCCAAAGTAGATCATTACTGAGTATGGGTATTTTGATTATAACGAGGTAGTACAGTCGTCGGACAACACTTTGGTTTTCTTGAACATCATAGCATTGGAATACTTTGGGTAAGCACTCACTATGCACAATATATATCGATATATAGATATATAGCAAGATCAAGTCAGTATAAAATCAATATATACGGCTGTTGAAGCTCAAGGTCAAGAAAAAGCATGGAAGCGCATCAAGGAAGTGGACATACAAGAAGAAGGAGCATGTAGGGAGCTCAAAGAAGCACATGTCAAATTTTCAGAGGAAATCCCTATAAAATTAGTGATTTTTATCACTAAAGACCATTGTAAATACCAATTTCTATTTTTACAACTCCATTTTGTTCAAGCCAAGGAGTCCTTGAGCTTGAGGAGTATTAGAAGTATCATCCTACCAATTTTCATAATTTTTAGATTCCATTTGAGTCCCCAAATAAGCAATGGAACATAATTTTTAACTAGGCCAGACACTAGGTTTGGACAGGGCTAAAACTACTCAAAAAACTATAAAAAGGGTTGGAGAGCTCATTTTTGGGGGTGAGCTTGTTGTAGATGTGATCTTGGTAAGAGATTTCTTTTGCAATCGAAGCTTTCCATTGTTCCACTCTTTGCTCTTACCTTAGGTGCCTGTGCGTGTATGTGTGTGCATGCTTGTGTGCTTTCACCCACACACTTGTGCCATCACTTGCTCATGGTCTTCATACCGGTCCTCATGTCTCCACGGATTGACATTTATGAGGTGAATCTCCTCACGTTGGTACTCACCAATTTTTGAGCTTTTCTTCTCCTTCATCTTCATCATCATCACCATCCCCATCTACCTTTATCTTCTCAATTTTTTTTTATTTTTTAAAGTACATTCACTTTGCTTTTTACTTGTGGTTGTGAGAAAAGCCTTAGAGAGGGTGCAGAACTGAAACGCTGAAGAAATAGTACCAAAATAGCCAAAAATCGGAGTGATCTATCTCGGATATGACATAACCTGCGCGAAGTATTATGAGTGCAATATTGTGGGTTTGAAGGGAGATTTGGCATCTACAGACAGATAAGAGTGACAAGGAGGACACAAGGTACTCACATTTGCAAATTTTTTGAATTTGGACTCCAAAAAATCCAAGTATCGTGTTCTCCCGCGATTGAGTATTGCGATATCTGGATATGGTGAACTCCTGTGGTCGAGTATCGTGATACTTAGGCTTGTGAGATATCGAGTATCGTGAGGAAGTTCTCGCGATACTTGTCACATATCGTATATCATGAGAATTTCTTCCGCGATAGCTGGGAGATATTGTGTATCGCTAAGTATTTCTCGCGATACTTGGGGCATATTGAGTATTTTGGAGCTCTGAAAGCGATACTTGGTGAGTATCAAATATCATGGGATTTTTCTTGGTTGTGTATCGAGTATTGCCAAAGGTTTCTTGCGACATTTGCTGAATATCATGTATCATTGAATTTTTCATGATACCTGATTGATATCATGTATGGTGAGAATTCTCTCAGGACACTTGTCAGATATCGTGTATCAAGAGTTTATTCCCCGCGATATCTACTGAGTATCGAGTATCGTGGACTTACTTCTATGTCAAGTGTCGAGTTCACCTACTCCAAGTATCGCGATACTTACTAAGTGTCGTGTATCGCCTGTTTTGAAGCAATCCCAGAGAGGTCTTGTTTCCCTATATTAACCCCCAGAACCCTGAACTAGCATAACTTTCTCAGACGAAATCCGTTTGTTGTGATTTTGAGTTTGTTTGAAAGCTCGTGGGGAGTACAACAAAATTAGATAGGGATTATTAGGTAGGGTATTTTGACTATTAGATAGGGTTTTTTGAAGTTGACCCTTAGGTTGGACTAGGAAGCAAGGGGTTCCACAAGAGTTTGAGCGGTTCAAAGGACAATTGTGGACTTGTAGACAAGGCTTATGAACCAAAGATCAAGTAGACACTTAGGAAGAGATAGATAAAGTACCAAATCACTTGAAGCTAATGTTAACTACACAACCAAGTCAGGGACTCACAACTCAGGGGTTAACACTACGTGCTGAGTTCATAGACAGTAAAAAATGTTACTTAATTGAGAGAGACTCTTGGCTTATGAAGGCATGCATAGTTCCGTACCTAGGGAAGGTCTTATGTCTACAATGGAAGGGGAATATAGGACGTCTCTTCAATACATATCCACTAACTCGCAAGGAATACCCATCTACCTTGATTGTCTATAGAGGACAGTAGCAAGAATGATAAACACGACAAAAAATGAAATAGTTCCAAGACCAGCTGCCAAGTATGAAGGTGGAGTTTATAGGGACGAGATGGCCTAGATATATGTAGTAACCGAAAACCCTGATCAGATTAATGAAAGAGGAGAGTTAGCTCGAGATCAGGCAACTACCTCACAAAACCCATTTGATACCCAACAAAGAACAGAAAATGTGATGTTAGGACAAACGAGCCAAGGTAGTATACCCAATGGACCACATGAGCAATTCAGCATGCCAGGAATTAAACTCCATAGCCACACTAGCCAGGGAATGGGAAGTCTGAATAGAACCACATTTAGGGGAGAACCACCCCAAGGTGTAGGAGCTCGAATACACCTAGTAAAATCCGCTTATCCCATCATAAGTCAAACCCCAGAGCCCGGCAAAATACTGAGACCAATCCAATTGGCCAAATGTATGCGAAATCGTTACGATGGCACAGGAGAGCCATATGACCACATTGCAGAATTCAAGCAGGTATTGCGAGCAGAGCAAGTGGATGACTTTTTCATGCAATATGAATCCTTTGAGCTAACCCTCACAGGAATAGCCTTCACCTGGTTTCAATCCTTGGATCCAAGTTGCTTTGAACATATTGAACAATTCTTCCAAGAACTTATTTGGGAATTCACTAAGCGAGGGATCAAGCAGAATTCATCATCCTTAATACATAGTTTTAAACAAGCTCCTAATGAGACAGTAGAAAATGCGGCAGGAAGATTTAAGCAATACGTAGCCCGATGCCCTGTGATAGAGAGACCTTCTCAGCAAAAAATGATATAGTTAATTTTAGAAGGCCTAAGCAATGGAACATTGAGAATATTAGTATATGTAAAAGGACTGCAAACCCTAAGTGAATGTCTTTAGGAGTGCATAGATTTGGAAGAAAACTTAGCTGAGGATCTCAAAACCACAGAAGATCCTACCAAATGAGAGGATACAAGGAGCAAGGAAACTTCTAGTTCGAGTTATGTGGAGGAAGTGACAGAGTTAATGGCCAAGAAATTAGGACTACAAGGACAAAGGAACTACCATAACTCTCCTTGAGAGTGCCAATGTTAGGAAGTTGCACACTTTGCGGTGGGGATCATCCATCTCATGTCTGCACTAGAGAAGCATTAGGGTTGTCACAACCTTACCCTTACGATAGACTACCAACTCAAGCGCCTAACATGTACTCTTATAGTGAGCAGAAGTACATCAACTACAACATCAAAAACTATCCAATGAATAGACAGCCACGACCGTTTGTACCACCCTACTGTAGACCATACGAGTACCCTCCTACAGAACAAGGCAGAGAAGTTCCTAGGTATAACCCATGTCCAGGATCACGAGGAGCATCTAGACTCTATGAACATGGAGGATATGGCCAACCTCAACCTATACAAGGACAACAACCACCCCACACACTAGCTCCAATACAAGGGCAGAACCTCATAATACAAGTCATTTGTCTTGAGTGTGGCAAAGAAGAGCTCTTGAGAGATTGTTCGAGACATCCCTATAGTGAACCAAAGGTTACACCCGTTAATGTAGTAGGCCTAGCAAGGGATTCAAGTTCCAGTAGTGATAATGTGGCTCATATACATGCAGTTACCAGGGCATAAGCCTTACAAAAAGCTAAACTAGCTGAGCAATCAGAGCCAAGTGAATCAGGAGAGCCTAGTAAGAGGAAAACAAGAACTTGGAAGGATACTAGAGAGAAGGCCAATCCTAAGTGGACCAAAAAGTTATCGGAACTAGAAGAAAGCCTGAAAGGTGCAAAAAAAAAATAGAAGATATTGCCTCTAAAAGCCTCTCGCAGGTCAAAGCACCATCCACATGACCTCATCCCCACCCACCAACCATTGTAACTAGACCACCACAACTAGGGTCTGTTCTTGCACATCAAACCCCAGAAGACTTGGACATGATGTTCAAGGCATACCAGGCTCGACTTCAAGAAGGGCCAACACATGCAAACCTAGATAAGAGCTACTCTAGAGCAGATTTAGAGATTGAACGGACAAAAATGTGCATTAAAATGGTGGAACTAGCTCAAGCTATGTTCGACGCCAATCAATCATTCAATCAGACGAATGCTATTACGCCGGGTCTGCACTTCGAGGGCTTACTAGAAAGATCAAAGCAGTTGGTAAATAAACCACAAGTTTCTTTACCTCCAGAGGCTCAACTAACTATTGAGAGAGAAAGCTCATCACCAAAGAAAGTATATGTTCCTGACTTCATAGATGATGGAGAACCTCTTTCAATTCAACAGTACACTCAAAAGTTCTTGCGGGAAATACAAGAAGAAAAATGGGCCAAGGAGAAGGATGTTCCCCCTCCTATTCTTGAGATTGACAACCTTCATGATCTATTTCCACAAGACATTCCATCTATTTATGGAGACCAAA
The DNA here is from genome assembly GCA_020310875.1 of Ceratopteris richardii. Classification (NCBI taxonomy): domain Eukaryota; kingdom Viridiplantae; phylum Streptophyta; class Polypodiopsida; order Polypodiales; family Pteridaceae; genus Ceratopteris; species Ceratopteris richardii. Next base: position 90,008,343 of record CM035428.1, on the reverse strand, counting down.
TAGAGCAACAAGAAGATGAATGATTAAATTTTGAATCTAATTCTTTACAAGAGTTGCCACAGTGCACAGGCCCATGGGAATCTGAATCTCTCCATATCAGAGCTCCCACAATATTGATAAAAAATGAAGACTAGGTGGTTCCAAGAAACACTGAAGTCGTGAAGAATGCTAAGGTTGAATGTCATCTTACTTTAGAAGAGGTGCTCAAAGTAAAACCTGAGTTATGGAATCGATTGAAGGATCAGGTTCTAGAACTTGATTCCAAAATGCCAAAAGTAGGCTCTAAAGGGCAAGTACCGGAGATACCTCTAGACAAAATAGGGGACATGAGCGAAGGTGATGAAGGTAATATGTATCTCCCGATCACCTACCAAGGTTACACAACCAAAGCAATCATAGATTTAGGTGCTGGTGTTGCTATTGCCACCACCTCCTTGTGGAAGCGATGGGGCAAGCCCACATTAAGACCAACTAGAATGAAGCTTCAGATGGCTGATGGCCATGTGGAAAGACCTCTAGGATTGATCGAAGGGATACCTCTAACCACCTGTGGTGTAGAGTTTGAACAGACATTTGCTATATGTGACTTTGAAAAAAATAATGTCTAGGAGATGATCCTAGGAAGACCCTTCCTATGACAACTGCAAGTTGTACAGGATTGGGGAACCAACTCCCTGTACTCGCAGTGCTTAGGGGTCACAACCAAGGTCAATTTGAAGGATTATTCCTTCAGAGATGTACCACCCCTACAGTCGAATCCTATCCACAAGGAGCAAGAAGATTTAGTCTCTTTGCATTCTAAAAGTTCATCTGATACATCCTGGATGCATGAAGATACTCATTTGTGGATGTCCAAGGTTGCAAAGCAAGAGGAAGAACGCTTAAAGGCAAGAGAAAAAGGAACTTCTCAAGGAGATAGACCAGTTCAAAACCCAGCCTATACACCGATGATATTTCTAGATGAGGAATTTGAGCCTCATGGTTGGGCAGAAATCTTAGCTACCATGGACATTGCTGTCAATGAAGAACAATGGAAACCTCATTGTGATGAGGAGGGCTATGAGATTTCAGTGTTCATGTGTCAGCCCGTGCTAGAAGAAGGTGACTCTAATCACTTCATAGAAGAAGAAGAGAATGATGATTATCTAGAGTCCATTGTGATGGATAGTTGCTTTATTTCAGAGAAGCACTATCTAGAAGACATAGGAGTATTTACACAAAAAGAAGAAGAACCTCTCACAAGCATCAAAATGGTAAATTCAAAGGATGGGAGTGAAGGTAGTAAAAATAAAAAGAGAAGAAAAGTAGTGAAACAGGACGAGGAGGAACCATTGTTTGAAGTACCAAAAAATTTCGAAAAATACAAAGTTGAGGACCGAAAAATTTTGGTACGAATGCCTAAGAGAGAGGCCACAATAGGAGAAGCATATGATAACATATAAAAGACCAAAAAATCGTAGTCACCATCGAAGAGAACGAAGAGAGATGTACATACATAGGAGATGACCTAAGTAAAGAAGAGGAAGTAGAGTTGGTAGCGTTATTAAGGGAATACAGGGACGTGCTTGCATGACACTATAGAGACTTGAAGGGAGTAGATCCAAAAATTTGTTCTCATACGATCCCCATGATAGCAGATGCCAAGCCCACCAAACATAAGCCCTACACATATAATGACACTTTTGCAGCCAAAATGAAAGAAGAAATTGATAGATTGATTGAAGCTGGATTCATCTATGAGATTGAGCATACTGAATGGGTGTCCCCCACTATAGTGGTGCCCAAGAAGAATGGAAAGTTACGTGTGTGTATTAACCTTAAAAAAGTTAATGCCGGCACGATAAGAGATAGTTATCCGCTTCCAATCACTGAACATTTATTGGAGCGTGTTGCAGGCAAGGAAGTTTATAGCTTCCTTGATGGATTTTCAGGTTACAATCAAGTAGCCATTGCCCTCGAAGATCAACATAAAACAGCTTTTGCCACACAGTGGGGGATCTCTGCATTTCAGATGGTGCCATTTGGGATCACCAATGCACCTGCAACCTTTCAATGGCTTGTGTCATGTCTTCAAAGAGTTCTTGCGAAAGAGCTTAGAAGTATATGTGGATGATTTATGTGCTCATTCCCAAGAGCGAAGATACCACATCCCTGAGCTCAGACAGATCTTCAACAAGTGTAGACAATATCGAGTGTGTCTGAACCCAGCGAAGCGTGTTTTCATGGTACGTCAAGGTAAAATCTTAGGTCACATTGTCTCTAAGAACGGAATATCAACAGATGAGGACAAGGTAAAACCCATAGCCAAGTTTCCGAGGCCAAGGAATGTTAAAGAGGTACAAACCCTCATGGGCCACTGTGGATATTACCGTAGGTTCATTCACATGTATAAAATCATAGCTAAACCTCTTTATGCCTTGTTGACAAATTTTGAGTGGAACGATGAATGGGAAAAGTCCTTCAATGAGCTGAAGATACGCTTGTCCACAGCACCAATACTGACCACTCGTGATTGGAATAAGCCATTCCATATACACGTGGATGCATCCAATTATGCAATAGGATGTGTGCTGTCACAACCAACTAGTGAAGGGAATTTAGATTTGCCTATAGCATATGCTAACAGGCAATTGAATGCTGCTGAACGAAACTACACCACAACCGAAAGAGAAGGTTTAGGCATGGTATTTGTTGTGATGAAGTTTAGACACTATCTATTGGCCAAAAAGTTCAAATTTTTCACTCATCATCAAGCTTTATTATACTTGGTCAATAAACCTTGCAACACAGGAGGCTTAGTAAGATGGTTCCTCTTACTAATGGAATATGACTTTGAAGTGGTTGTTAGGAAAGCTAGAACCCATCTTAGGGCGGATCACCTATCTCGCATCACTTCAGGTGAGTCACCGGAAGGAGTGTCCGATGAATTGCCCGACGCTTATCTGTTCAATCTAGGAGTTGTTCCTAAATGGGCAAATAAGTTGGTACCAGTCCTAACCTTCAGACCCGCAAATAAAAATGTAAAAAGAAACAATGATGAAATTATAAAATCACAAAATTATCAAATATTGGCAAGAAGTATGTACAAACAAGATATAGAGGGTGTATTAGCTTGTTGTGTGGAGGATGATGAACATAGTAGTTGGTTGCAACAAGCCCATGAATGGTTGCTAGGAAGTTACTATTCTAAACAACGAACATTGCAGAATCTAAAACGCTTAGGAGTGTATTGGCCTAGTGTGGACAAAGAAATTCATGAGTGGATTGAGAATTGTCCAATGTGCAAAGAGAGACCCCCCAATGGAGCATGTTACCCTTTATCACATGTCATTAATTCCAGACTGGAGTGCTCCATTGGTAAAATTCATGAGATCAGGAACATTACCCAAGGAGGCTAGTCTAGCAAGGAAACGAAGCATGGAGCAAGAGGCTAAAGACTATGCCTTTGTAGGAGACAACCTATATAGGAGAGGAAAAGATGGTTACTTAAGATTGTGCATTCACGAATCAGGCTACTTGAAAGTCTTAGAAACTGCCCATAGCAGTGTTGCATGTGGACATTTTGGTCCTGACCGAGTAATTAAGACTATTCTATTTTTCTCAGGACTTTGGTGGCCCACTCTTCATATGTATGCACATACCTATGTGAAGAAATGTGACACATGCCAACGTGCCCAATACCCAATTAGAAAAGATGAGATGCCTTTGAGGCCAATGATGGGAGGACGTGCATTCTCGAAGTGAGGCATAGACTTTGTAGGTCCTAGTTGTCATAGCTTGTTTTTCTATCCAGCCCTTTTCAGTGCTTGGGGGGTATGCCCTGTGGCGCCAAATTGTGCGCAACTATGAGGGGTACTAGTACTCCTCATACCAAGCTCTCATTGCCTTCTTCAACACGAGTTGCTAATCGAATATAAACGTGTTCTGGCAATCTTCTTGGTGTCCCCTGTGTTGGCTTATGCATTTTGTGGGTTTGAACGTCTCACTAGTAACCCCCCAGCTAGAAACTCCCATGCAGAGTACATTATTGTAGCCATGGACTACCTTACAAAGTGGGTAGAAGTCAAAGCCACAACAAAGAATGATGCTCAAACAATGACAAAGTTCTTATTTGAGAATGTATTCACAAGATACCGATTACCAATAGAGTTAGTAAGTGATAGAGGCACACACTTCTTGAATGAAGTAATCAAAAATCTTCTCCAAGAATTCTTGGTGATACATAAGAAGTCCGCCCCCTATCATCCACAAGCTAACGGACAAGCTGAGAGCACAAACAAGATCTTATGTAATGTATTCACAAAACTAGTAAATAACAAACGCTCTGATTGGGATAAAGAACTTCATCATGCTGTTTGGGCCTACCGAGTTTCCTATAAAATGGTACTCAATGCCACCCCATTTCAGATGGTCTCCGGAAAAAATGTTGTGCTACCATTGGACTTCCTTATCCGAACTTTAAAAGTAGCACAAGAGCATGAGTGGAATCAACACGAGTTATCCTCTAGGATCTATGATCTAGAATGCTTAGGTGAGACAAGGCTACGAGCGGCTACAGGCATCTATGCTGCAAAGCAAAGGCAAAAGGCATACTTCGATGCACATATCAAAGATAAAGGATTGAAAGAGGGAGACCTAGTGTTAGTTTATACACTAAAGCAACATACTCGTGAATTGGAAAAAAGAGGATACGGACCCATGATCATTAATAGAATTTCCGCTAGTGGTGTAGTTCAATTGGCAAACTATATCAGTGGTTGTCAAGTCAAGCCATATCAAGAACCTCTCACGAAAAACATGCTAATGAGACTCAACACTGCCAAGAAGCAAAAAGAAGAAGAGTTAAGGGTTAGAGAAGAAGCACAGGCAAAGGCTAGAGAACGCATTAGGAGAAATAAGTTAAGACGCCTGGGCCTAGATGTCAATCTTGAGGCCCCAAGATACCACATGGCCATGTGTCACACATCAAGTGCAATTGCTTCTCAAATAATTGATCGACGTCCATTTGTGACCATAGCGGTAGAACAAGGGAAGAATGCCAGGATTGTGAGAGCCTTGGTTGACTCAGATGCAGCAACTAGTGCAATTAGATTTTCATACTGCGAAGACCTACAATTGAACATCAAACCAATAGAAGCCTATCTCATAGGATTGGGAGATGTGGAAACCCCTTGTTTGGGTGAGATGGAACTTCCCATCTACCTTCAAGATGTTCCAATAAAAGTCAAAATGCTAGTGTGTCACGATGAGGACCTTATAGAGCCACTTGTCTTGGGTCAAGATTGGATCTACAACCATGCAGTCAATTTGAACCTAAGAAGTCAACTTCTTCAAGTTTGGATACAGGAACAATGCATTACATTATAATTAGACAATTGCATGCTCACAAATCCAGAGGTCACACATTCCCTTAGTTCTTCCAAAACTAATCTTCACAAAGAAAAGTTGTGTGTGTCAATAGCCCTGCGCAGCAAAAGGACTCAATCATGGAAGCACATGCTCAGAGGCCAGCAAACCTCTCTTCTCCTTCACAAACTAATGTAAGCATAATTGGACCCAAGAGGCAAGCAAAAAAGACATCTGTTATATCGACTAGACAAACAGAATTCGAGAAGAAAGAAGCTCAAGGTAGGAAGAAGATTTGGGTATGAAAAGGAGAGAAACCACTAGCTTTGCCACCACCACTTCTATTGAGGCAAGCTAACCATGCTAAAAGAAGCACCAAGAAAGGAGGACCAGCTCAATCCTATGGTCTTCGATAAATGTGGGTACCGAAGCAATCGATGAAGGCCGACCATAATAACGTAAACATTTGGGTGCCTAAGAAATTAGTTGTAGCTCAACAAGGACAATTACACATTTGGGTACCCAAGGCACTTCTGCATGCACAAATATCACCGATCTCCCTCACGAGAAAAATCTCAGCAAGGAAACCACGGAGAAGCAAGAGTCGTAGCCAAGGCTAGAGACCAAAGGAAGATAAATTCATCTCCTCGCCCGTAATAAAAAGAAAACCATCAAGGATATGGGTTTGGAAGCCAAAAGCACCAGTAGCATCCACAAAACCAAAGAACCAACCACGAGGGATAAAAAATTCAAGCAATCATCCACAAATGAAGAAGCCACATTCAATATCTATGCTGACATTGTTCTCAAGTGGATCCCTAAAGGAAGAAATGGTCAAATTGTCATTTCACCATCGACTGTGCAAATCATTTTAGGATCCATTAGCGACCTCCAACAACGACTGCACCAGCAACCTTGAATCCTCCACGAGCAACAACCATGTGCCTTCAGCATAACCTTGTCTTTTGCATCATTTAGGTCATGCATTTCCAAAGTATGCATTAATATAGGGCCTCCTTACACGATCGTGCATAGACACAATTGAGAATCCCAGGCACATGATACACATATGACATATGTAAAATATTTTGTTGGTAGTAACCTCTTGCTTCTTGTTTTGTGATATTGTGCTGAAACAAAAGAGGAAAGAAAGAAAAGAAAGAAGAGAACTATGTGCTTGAAGGCGCTCATCAGCGAACCATTAACAATGCCATCCATCAACAAAGACAAGACAATTGTCAAACACCATGATGGAAGTACAATACGAAGAGATGAAGATCAACGGACCTTTCACCATGGTAATGTATGCTTCAACAAAACTATAACCATGATAGATTAGGAAACCTCTTCGTCAGCATACCCTTGAGAAGTTAGCTCAAGACCCAACTTCTTGCACCATAATTCTTCCAATGCATTTCCCAAGTATGCATGCATAGGGCTACATTATAAGGCCGTGCACAAGGCACATTCTTCTTCCAACCCATGCACTAATGCACTTACCCATCAGTCATTATGGATCATGAGTACTTGGTATAGAAACTAGGGAAGCCAATATCCTTGCAAGAACCAGAGGACATCACGGTGACAACAACAAGAGCCAGGAAGCAATCCACCACGAGAGTTACTCATAATCAACATTGACAACCTCTTTTGAGCAGCTCACAATTTTTGGAAGCTCAGAAAGACACCACCAAGCTGGAATACAAGGAAGAAGTCCATACAAAGGTAGCAATGATAAAATGATGAACCGAACAACTACCCAAGCTACAATTGGAAGATCGACTACTCCTGTGGATACATGATGGACACTATCTCTCCACACACTACATGGAACAACCACTACAACAAGGATCTCTCTAGGAGGACAGAATCTAGAGGGGGGGAGTGTTGAAGCTCAAGGTCAAGGACAAAGCATGGAAGCGCATCAAGGAAGTCGACACACAAGAAGACGGAGCATGTAGGGAGCTCGAAGAAGCACATGTCAAATTTTTAGAGGAAATCCCTATAAAAATAGTGATTTTTATCACTAAAGACCATTGTAAATATCATTTTCTATTTTTACAACTCCATTTTGTTCAAGCCAAGGAGTCCTTGAGCCTGAGGAGTATTAGAATTATCATCCTACCAATTTTCAGATTCTGTTTGAGTCCCCAAATAAGCCCTGGAACCTAATTTTTAACTAAACCAGACACTAGGTTTGGACAGGACCAAAACTGCTTAAAAAACTATATAAAGGGCTGGAGAGCTCATTTTTGGGGGTGAGCTTATTGTAGATGTGATCTTGGTAAGAGATTTCTTTTGCAATCGAAGCTCTCCATTGTTCCACTCTTTGCTCTTACCTTGTGTGTGTGTGTGTATGTGTGTGCATGCTTGTGTGCTTTCACCCAGGCATTTATGCCATCACTTGCTCACGGTCTTCATACCGGTCCTCACGTCTCCACGGATTGACATTTATGAGGTGAATCTTCTCACGTTGGTACTCACCATTGTGCTAGAGTGATAATGGCTAAATTTTAGAATTCCATAAATATTAATATAGCATCCGTAAAATGAAATCCCTCATTTGAAGATAACGGAGTAACTTTAGGCTTGTATTTTGTATCTGTACATAACGTAGCAACTAACGACATGCAATTCAAAATCACCAAACTTACTTTGGTTGCATCAAAACAACATTAACTTTATGATATTTTTGCTGAGAATTCAAGTAAAATTATATCCGCAATTCTATATGTTGCAAACGATCTAAATCTTTTTGTATGTATTCAATCATTTCCAATGCGTGAATTCACGGAATAATCACGATTTATACCAGCATTTACTGATCGCGCAAATTAATTTAAAACAAACGTGCAAGCAACTCCGAAATTGAAAAAGAAAACATAACGCTGCTATTGAAACACACAGAGTCTATTTATGTTGACATCTGATTGGTCATGCAGCAGCTAACTTCAACAACGAAAAAGTGTTAATACATACTTGTCAGATATTCCAGTAGTTTCAGCTTTATAGCAATCGCTAATGAAAGGTGCAATATACATGAGTTCATGAATTGAGAGAGAAAGGAGATATGCAGTACACGTGCAGTTTTTATGCATAAAATTTGTCAGATGCTTTATCAGAGATATGCAGAAAACACAATTTGCACATCGATGAAGCTTTATCTCTGGTGAATATGTATTAAAATGCACATTAGCTTAGCGATTTCTGATGAATTGTTAATTTATAAAACACAACTTACAAGCTTTTAGAAAATTGACAAGAGTAGTGCAATTCCAGGTGCAGAATTCTTTACGAATTCTCTCAATTCTTCTTCGCTGCTGTTCTCAGAGAACTGCCATCGTAAAAAGTGATCACAATCAATCATATGGAGCTCCTTCTTACATTTGACAAAAATTCTCCTTTTCTCACAGGGTCGCCACCTCGGTGTCTGCTCCCGATCTTTCTCTTTCTTCCTACTGTTGTCATTCAATTCGCTTCTTCTACAGAGTTCAAATTTTTCCAACAAAATCACCTCCCCTTTACTACTATCGGAGTCAGCCTATTGTTGCCCATGAATTGCCTGACAATTCTCCCTCTCCTCTGATCATGCCTCAAAGACTGTCCTTTCGGTGAATTGAATCAGCTATCTATTTCTGTGTTTATAGCTATCAGCCTTCCTTCATCACTATGCTCCTACATGCGCCGCCTCCAAGCTAACTGTCCAGAACAGCGTCCACTCATTTCCCCCCTTCGAATTTAGCAGATGATGGCCATCCCTCAAAACCCTCCTTCTTGCACATGCGCCTCCAGAAAGATTGTCTGCCCATCAGATATGTTTAAAAATCATCACTGAGTGAACAAATGATCACGCGCAGAACGTCCGAGAGTGTACCTACAGGAGACACAATAGGCTCCCCACACATAGGATTAGCACACATATATATACATAAGTAAGGATCAGTGTGAGCATGCACTCTTTTCAATGAGTAACACATACATGTACTTTAACTAACAGACATGTACTTTATTCCATGCAATCATTAGTTAACTTCTACATATCACACACGTTCACTTTGGTATGCCCACGCTTCTTTTTAATTTGTTTTGATTCACTTTTTGATACACGCACACATACGTTTCTTATTGATTCTATTTTGATTCACTTTTTATTTTTATTTTTTATTGTTTTAATTCTTTTACTTTACAATATAAGAGTTTCTTATTAAAAAATTTAGATTCACATGCATAAAAAATAAAACAACAAAAATAAAATGTGCATACACATATATAAAATAAATAGTATTCACACATTCAATGAACACATACGCATTTTTTTTATTTCATTTCATCGCTAATTTTTGTTTTCTTTTGTAGGTACTTTTTCAAGGGATCTTCATGCCTCTTCAACTATTATCATCACAAAAAAACGAAACGTAGAATAATAATATTAAATCAAGCCATGAAAATCAAGAGAGTTAAAAACTTTGAAGCATAGCATTTTTGTTCTCTCTTCTGATCTAATAAGGAGAGAGAATCTCTCCGACAACGCTCTAGTGAGGGTGGCCAAAGATAGAGAAACCATTGGGTTTATGAGCCTATCCGAGATTGGAAGTCTAACTTAAAGTTGATTCTAGGAACTATGCCCTACTATCCCACCTTGGATCCTCACGTGCTCAATTGAGGGTGATCATCTCAAGGAAACCATGTGCTAGCAAGGGCCCTATGGATGCCGAACAATGATGCTCTATGAGTTTGGAGGTGGGGTTTTATTGTTTTTTGAATGAATTTGGGCCTTTGGATCTAGAGAAATCAACTCTCAATGCTAAGTTCAATTGCTTTTGATTACAACCATTGGATTTATCAAATGGATGGATAGGATTGGTTATTTATATGATGTCTAGGAAAAGGAAAGAAAAATTAGGTGCATTCATTCTTCACCATTGGATTTGGGCAAGATCTAGACCATCAGATCAGTGCTGACATCAATTTGGATAAGATAAGGTGCTATTTTTGGAAGAACTTTGCATTATTGATCTTTGACCATAAAAAAAAGCTTATCCGATGAAAAAAACTCGTTGATCCTCATTTCTTTAAGCTTTAGTGCATCTCCACCCTTGAATATGAGATCATCCTGACCGTACAACATGGTTTAATTATTATTTCCCATGTGGTAGTGCCTCGAGTCTTCAAATCACTGAAAATTGGATATTGTGCTCTTTGACCCTCCAAATATGAAGATTAAAATTTTTAACACTATGTTTTGAAAGGTCTCCTTTTAAAGGAATATGCAAAAAAAACTCCCACCTGAATCTCTCTTATACAAGTTTGACTACATTTGCAAGTTGAAAAAGTAGCATTAAGGTGTCTAGGAAGCTCTGGTAGTCCTGAAAATTTATAGAAATATGTAGCCACACATGATCTTTATACATGCCAAACCATATTGCGAACAAAACTTCCTATACAAGAATTTATAGGGTCTAAGTGGAAAAATTACATTTTTAGAAAATGCACATGGCATATGAATGTGCTAGAAAATCCGTTTATATGTCAAATTCAAGCTATAGAGTGCATTTGGTAGGATTTACAAGTATATGAATTTTCCTGTGATTTCGAGATATTAAAAATTTTATCCTAATTTCTAAAATTTAACCAACTTTGACCACCATCCTGGATTTTCTTGATTTCTTCCAAACTTTGCATGTGAACTACCTTTGACATCCTTGACACATCTTGGACTTCTCAAGGAATCTGGCTACCTTCCAGAATGTGTTTCCTATAGCCCTTCATGAGTGACAGAGGAGAGAAAATCTGAATGACACAATTAGAGTTCTAGGCGTATATAACCCGAGGAAAAAAACCTCCTAAAGAGTGAAAAACGTTATGCGGTGGTCCTACTATGTTCACACACATCACTACCTAAATATATCAACACTATAATCCTAAGGCTAATGGAAAGATTGAGAGGTTATCCTTATACCATGAAGGCAATCTCTAAGGCCCATAGTGGTGATATAAAGCAATAGCCCAGATATTTTCCATTCACATTATGGGAAGAGAGGATGACATACACTCGGTCCACGTGTTCATGCCTGGTGAATTTATGTACTATCAAAAGCTAGTTCTCCCTATCAAGACTTAGATTTTGAATTAGATGACACTCAATTGGAATGATGGAATGAGGAGGGAAGAGATTTTATCACTAAAGATTAAACCATTAGAGTAAGAAAATGAAAAATTAAAAGAAGGAACTCAAAAGATACAAGAGTCAAGGTTGAAAAATAAAGTTTATGTTGACAAAATTCATTGACCAAGACCACGTACGATTGACATAGAGGACTGGCTATTGGTATACGATAGTACATTCGATAGTCAATATGATGCTAGGAAGAAAATAACAAAGAGATGGTTTGGGTCGTATGTAGTTATGTCTATATTTGAAAATGGAATGTGTGAGCTTCTTGATTTTGATGGTACTCCTTTTACATCTTTGATTGCTGGAATGAATTTGTGAAGCATCATAATGATCAATTATGGATTGGTAACATGTATTTTTTCCATTACTATCAATTAGAATTATATGAAGACTTATTATGAATCAATTTCTCTTTCTAATGTTCCTCTATCTCTTTTCTTTAAATTCCTTCCAGACTTATCTTTTCTATTCTCTTTTATCATGATGAATTGCGCAACCTATTTAATTAATTTCCATGATCTCATCTATCGATGTGTGAGTGTCTATATTTTAACTCTACCTCCCAACTTTCCCAAAGCACCCCAAGTGTAACATCTTTTTGGAACAATAGAAGTTGGAGTTGATCTGCCCAACTAAGCCATTCAAGCCAACACTAGTTTCACCATTACCTCTATTATCTTCCATCAGTCATCTATTGCATAAGTAGGAAGATCACTGATGAATTTAGAGATGGAGGAGAAGAATCCAATTTTTAGTGTCTCTCCATCTGAGAAACTAATAAATTTCATGGTTCAAGAGGGGTTGAGGGTGAACCATTTTCTAGATGCAATGAAAATGTTCAATACCAATTTTGATTTTGAAGCAATTTATGGAGAAGAGTAAAGGATTTCTTATGTATGAGTGGGAGAGCTTCCTAAAGATAATCAATGGACAAGAAGTTATAATCTCTGAAGAGAAATATGTCCACCAAATAAATTTTGGAAAGGATCCTTTGGACAGGGCTAGAATCACATGATAATCTAGGAAAGCTTCCCCCTTGCCAGAGATAATGGAATTTTGCTGAGAACATGAGAGAAACTATTGATTAATGCCATTAAACATTGGGTTTTGGAATTGTCTTGATCATATCTCAAGTGACAAGAATGAAGTACAAGATCTTGATGAGAGAAAAAATCTTCTTTGGATATTTTGGTTGAGAAGTATTCAAAAATTGAGTTCAAAGAAATTGTTGAAGAGATCAACCTTCAGGTAGAAGAGGAAGAGCTAAAGAACTTTGATATGGCTACTTTCAAGGCAGACACCACCATATGGGAGACAGCACAAGAAGCGAGGATCTCAAAAAAATCTTTGCTTCTGTAAAATATCTCATATTATTTTATGCATGGAAAGGACTTTATTCGTTTGTATTTCATTCAAAGATTTTCAATCTAAGGGAATGAAATTTCCTTGCTCCAATAGCTGAATTAGAACAAGTTGCAAGGAAGTTTTTAAAGCAGAAGGAAGAAAATAAGGAGAAGTTTCTTAGCCTGGACTTGTGCTTGTAAAATGGCGGATTTTCAGATTCATCCAAAGCTCACAAGATACTTTAAGAGAGTAATTTTAGAGAATCCAATACTCCTTAATGAAGATGTTGACCAAAACCAAAAAAACATGGGGTTCTATTGACAATGATTATCTAGAAGAGACGACCAATTGAATTGATTAGGCCCATTTGAGACTTTTTAATGAGCATATTCACTTGAATTGTTCGTGTCCTACATTACCCAATTTCGTGCATTATTTTCCTCTTGCAATACCTAATTCTCATCATGTAGTGTTGATAGAACATATATCAATTTGTGTAATGATTATGAACAATTTTATCTCTATTTGTATTGATAATGATCGTCTAGTAGACACGATCGATTCAAGTGATTAGCGCCATCCAAGCCCTTTTGATGAGCCTATTTTCTTCAACCAGTGGTGTTCTAGATTACTCAATTTCATGAGTTATTTTTCTCTTTTAATACCTGATTCCTCATATTGTTTAATGTTGATTCATATATTCCACTTTTTGTAATAATTATGATGATTTAGGACAAATGAACAATTCAAGAAATTAGGCCCATCTAAGCCTTTTTCATGAGCCTAGTTACTTGAATTGGTCCTATCCTACATTCATTTCAACAATTATTTTTCGTACTTTTTCCAATTACTATGTTTCATTGTTGTCACATTTATCACAGTAGCTAAGGCACAAAGGAGATTCATCCGATTCAAGCTCCTTCAAAAGATTGAAATAGGAATAATGAAATTTCATTTCACAAAACCCATGATTTCCAAAATTTTATATATATCCATGTGTATTTTTGGCCCAAAATACTTAAAAATATTCAGAATAATATAGCATCATATTGGAATGAATTGTCATTTTTTTTATATTTACTCCATCTGTGCTAAAAGAAGATGATATCTCGTGATACTTCTTAATGACATAATCTATGTAGTTTATCTAGTGATGATATGTGGCATGTGCTCTTTCTAATTGTCTTCTAAAGAACCAATCAAAGAGCTCTTTGAAAGGGTTACTTTTTGTGGCTCCTCCTTTTCTTGTGCATATGAAGAAGCTTGTTCTTTCTTGGTAATGAGAGTTTTCCATGCCCTAAGTGTTCCATCTAGAAAGTGTTTTCTTTTCTACGAAGAATGGACCATGCAAAGAAGGATATGTTGTAGAAACATAAAGGTAAGTATCATGAGATGTTTATCTGAAAAACTAATGTTGGAGGAAATAATTTCTCTAAAATTCACCAAGTGGTAAGTTATGTATTAAACACTCCAAGCCTTTGTGATGGTTTCTATAAGCTTTGTGATTTTCCTTATGAATTTAATTACATAGATATCAGAAGTTCCTTGTTGCCTCATGCTCTTCAGAAGTTTATCTAGTCTGACCCACATCTTCATTCTTTTTTTTTTGCTATTTCTGGGTTGCTTTGAACATTATTTGTAACCTCAAAAAATTGTTTCCAACAATTCCACATTGCAGTTAGTTGATTTACATCCCTCTTATTTAAGATTCTTCTTGCTTTTGCACCCCCCATTGAGACATCCTACAGTACATCACTTGTATTTTGTGGAAGCTGTGGATCTTTTCTTAGATGAACATCACCACCATGAAATCCCATTTTTGAAAGTCTAGCTTCAAGGTTTTTTATGCATTCGTTTGCAAGAGCTGAAGGCTTGATGGAATATGCATAATCCAATTGAACACGAACCAACTTGTCAATGATTCTTAACTCTACATGCAATGTACATATGTGTACATTTCTCAAATCTACTATAACTATGAGATCCCAAATCAAAGGAGAAGATGATTAGTTATGTAGATTAACATTTTCTCTCGAAGGAGCTTCTTCAACCTTAGTGCTAGCAATCCACCCTCTTCTACTTAGACTTTGCATGCAGTACAAACAAGGGTACTTCCAATTTGCACCCCCACTTATACCAAACATGCACTTTAGATTCTTTAAGTGTTCTCTCCAATGCCACTCAATTCTATAGCTCCCACAGTGGTTAACATTCAAGAATTCTTCTAAATGATGCCTTTGGATACTATTTGGAATGTTTGTTTGTAAGGAGAACCATCTAAGTGTTTGATGGTTTTGAGATGGAGCTTAAGCACACGCAAGCAACCATAGCTCCATTTTTTATCCTACTTGGAGAGACAGAGTATTGAGTTTCCCAAGGTTATAGTCCAAAGCTCTATTCATTAGTGCAATACTTATTCTCTCCATCTTTTGATTTTTTTTAATTTTAATTTCATCAAGTTTTATTACAAATTTCAGGAGAACATTCATCTTCTTTTATGTCATAGAATTGAACCATGTATGTCTAAAGTCTTATAATATATATCCATATATTGTTAAATGCATTATAAGTGAAACACCACTACTAGAAATAGGGGGCGTAGGCAAGCACCCCCAATGAAAAAATAGGTGGGTTTTGTTGCTTATGCGACAATAGCGTTACATAAGCGATGAAATTTTTTTTTATTAAAAAAAGATGGTTCATTGCATAAAGCGATGCTCAAAATGCCCATTGCAAAGAGCGTTGTCGGAAGGACTTCCTCATTGAAATTAATATATCAAAAAATAAAAATCTTTTGATTCAAAGTTGATTAACTGATATCTCTCTCACATATTTTTTAATGCATTGGTTTAAATTGACTAAAATTTTCTCTTGGGTACCTTTAGGCAAAAGAAGAAAATATTTTCTGAAGAGAGAATGAAAGATTAATTAAACCCTTATTTGGACTCTTCATTTTATGTCCATTTATATGTTTATGATATTACTAAGTGCGTTTATGTGTGTCCATGATCATATGAGGATATGTATGTGAGAATGAAGGAGAATTTAACTATGGATATGTATATGTGACTAAGTTTATAGGGTGTATATATATATATATATATATATATATATATATATATATATATATATATATATATATATATATATATATATATATATATATATATATATATATATATATATGTGAATGCACTTAATAATGTATGTGTTCATGTGTCTATGAGTGTGAGTGTAATATATGAATGTGAATTTTATGCCTATATATATGTATTTGCAAAGGTATACTTAAAAGATACATATATGTGCACCTATGTCTATGTATTTATGTATTTTTGCCTACCTAAGCATGGGTATATATATGGAGTTTCATGATGTATGTGAGTACATTCAAACCTATGAATTAAATAGATTTCCTTAAGGGAGCATATATGTGTATGTGTGTTAATATGTTTGTTTGTATGCCTAGGTGTTTAGGTTTATAATATTTAATATATGTGCATCATGTGAATAGACTTATATTACATGAACTCTAATTGTGCATCTCCACGTGGCTGACCCAAAGTTCCTATATATGGTCTAGGGACATTAAGAGTATATAGGTTAATATATATATAGTACATTTGACTTTTGGGAAAACCAAAAACTTGAGCGAAATGAACAAAAAAAATAGATACGAATGAGCAAAAAGATGAGCAATTAATACAAGTGATGAAGAAAGACAATAACTATTATATCACATGTGATCCAGATCTTTTAGAGAATGATACATTATTTGATCAAAATAAAGTAAATAACTTGAAATCTAAATTGGGGTATGAGATTAAGAATCAAGAATCTAGTCAAAGTAAACCTAAAGAACTTGATAAAGAGAAGAGTATAAACAAAGAACAAAAGAAGATGATTGATAAAATTATTAAATAAATTGAACAAAATATGCAAAGTTCACCAACACCTTATAAATCTTTTAAAAAGAAGTAATTAGAATACTCTATTAAAAAAGATATCAAGAAGTCTTATCTTGGACTCCTAGATTTAGGAGAATTATTTCAAGGTGAATTATTTTTCAGGTTTAGGATGAAGAATGGGAGTTATTGGCAAACCAATTTTTTCTTCAAGAATAGATCATGAATAACCTTTTACTTTCAGTTTTGCACCATTTTGTTTAATCTTGCATTTAAAGTATGCATCAAATTATGTACAAACACATGTTGAGCTTTTCTCTTAGTTTCGCGTCCAATCGCACCAATCAAAATTGTAAAATGCATTATGAAATCTGCAAGCAAAGTCTAAGTATAGGAGATAAAAACCTCTTCATCAAAAGCTCTTATCCCTTATGCACCATAAATTTTTTAAAATGCACTTAAAGTATGCATGTGATAGGGTCACATTACATGAACATGCATTGAGGTACGATCTGATCTGTACCCATGTACATAAGAGAGACTGTAAGGCTTTATGTATATTCCCATTGCTATGTATGTGAGTGAGTGCACAATCCTCACCATCCGAAGCCTTTTACCTTGTTCATTGCACCATATTTATGCATTTTAAAAGTATGCATTTTATAGGGCTAATTACACGGTCTTGCATAGACACTTTGTTTTTTAAACCCATGCACATATTATGAAGATGATCTTTATTTTGAAAGCAGTATACAAGTCTTAATTGGTGCATCCAGAGGAAGCACAGGTTTGGTGGGGATGAATGTCGAAGAGAATTCCTCTTCGTATTCTACTTGAGAACCTTCAATAACATAAAAAAAAAAAAGGAGACGAGAAGCATCGAGAGTTTTCAGGATGATTTGCTTAAAGAGGAAGGGGAAACTAGTGATGAAAGTGAAAGCATTCCTCTCTAAAGGACAAGTGCAAGTGTGAAGATACATTGAAGAGCTTCTATTTTTTACAAGGAAGCTAATGATGATCTATTGAAGACATCATGAGCCAAGAATGTGAAGATGTGAGATCGGCTCTCAATTCACAAAGAGAAAACCTTAGCAGAATTTCCAATTCAATTTTAGATAAAAGAAAACTTCATAGCTTTAAGGACAAAAGAGAACTTCATAGCTTTTAGGACAAAAGAACGTAAAAGAAGGCATAAAAAGGGGAACGTATGGAAACCAGTGCATATTAAAAAAACAAAGGGCAAATACGTGTGCATGAGGAAAGTGGACACAAGGACGACTCGAACTCTCTTTTTGGCATAAGGCGGGCAGTTTCACCATCCACTCCCTCTGCTTCGAAGTTCGTGCTGTAGATAGAAAAGGAAGAATTCTTTTTGCATGGAGATTAAGGGCTGTGGTCAATCGTAAAAGAAAAAGGCTGCTCACGATCATGCAGAAGGGCAGTTGCACGTATAATTACGAAGGGAAGAGTGCACTATTTATCTGAGGAGGAGCCGCTCTGAGCGGAAGGAGGCCAACGTTCGTGCAATCTGGCAAATACTAAACATACAACAAATCTCTGAAGGAGTTGCCTCACGAAGATCTGAAGGTGGCGTGCACGTTCTCAGATGGCAAGTTTTCTTCACGGATGAAGGAAGGACTAGAGGGGACGACGTTCATGAGTTTTTGAAGAACCAAACAGAGGAGACGGTGACTAAGGCATGTTCTGAACCGGCAAAGACAAGAGAATTAGAGAGTGTTGCAGCTAAAAAGAAAGGAGAGAGGCGGCACACACGTTCTGGTGGGAAGGATCAAAGAAAGCGGCCATAACCCACGCATGAAAAGCATATGATCTGTTGCAGGGCTCCGTGTTCGGGGAAGCCATCCCAAAATTGCAGAAAAGGGAACAAGATATTGAAGGATGACAGAGATGTTTTTTTGAAGGGATTGGTCTGAAGCTCCAAGGGAGAGGCCTTCTCTATCTACTCCCTGTGAGCAGATCAGCTGATTAGTAATTCTTTCATGTGCAAGATATGAACAAGATAAAGGAGGACGATGACTACTGTACCAAAGTGAAGAGCTTGCGCAAGAGTCGCGTACGAAGAGGGCGTTGCAAATATAAGAGGAGATTCTGGGCATTCATCAACAAAAGGGGAGAAAGTTACGCAGAAGGCCACTCTATGCACTCTACTATTATACTTCCATCAACGATAAGACAGTTCTCTTGATTTATCGATCTGTCCATCTACGATTGAAATCATCTGACGCTAATCATTTTTCATGTAGCTGGCAAACTCAGAAAAAAAAACTTTGATGCAGAACATCAATCAAAGCTGAGAATGACACAAATTTATCTGGACGTCTTCAAGAATTCAAGGGAGACGCAACTTTCCGTATTAGCTTCCTGATTAAGATGGGCTTGCAATCTTCTTCTACAACAGCTTTTCTTTTGTGCAACTATTTTCTCAGAAGAATTTGGGTGAACTTTAGAATTATATATAATTTTTGTTTTTAATTACATTCAAGCTTTACATTTGAATTTCCCAACTGTAAGATCATGAGAATTATTTCGAAACTTTGAGATACTTTCATTTTGAAAATTTTCACCACTCAATACTGAGTTCAGACGCTTTACGATGCATGGATTTTGAATCTGACTTTCTTATTTCCTATGAAACATTCTGTTACTGCAATATATATCTGATATCATAGAAGTATAAACGTCCGCCTTCAACTATGAGTGCATTCCAAAGTTTGTGTCAACTTAGAAAAAGACATTGATAATTGGATTTGAACTGCATATTTTGCGCATGATACTCAAAGAGTTAGTTAATTCAACTTTTGTACTTCATTTTGTTTCTTTTTAATGATTGTTAGTCATTCACTTTTATAAAAAATACTGAAGTCTTGGAATCTGACAATGCTAAACCTATGAAGCATTGACCGCTGATCGAAAGTTAGAAGACGATTATCATTAAAGGAAAATTTTTCATTAGCTATTGATGAACTTGTTTGATTTAGGCTTAAAGTCGATCAATCTATATCACATAAAATTATGCAAGTCGATAGGATGAGAGTTCAATCACTCATAGTTTTTTTTTAAACAAAAATTGAAGTTCAGTTATACGTATAGGAATGATCAACTTCCTTTGTTTGTAAAATGTAAGCATTCAAGCTTGAATATGATTTTTATGACCTTATGAAAAAGAATTGCTTTGCACATTACATGAACCATTTATTTAGGAAAAAAAATGTTTTTCAATGAATAGATAATAAATGGTAAGTTCATTTTGCATACTTTTAACAAATGAAACCTTCTTTTCCTTAAGCTTTCAAGCTTATGTTAGACTTTCGCAAGTGATCTAATCAAATTTCTTGCATTACCTGAGCTTGCTCCAAGCACCCGGCGTGCGCCGTAATTCCAGTGGTTGGCTTGATCCACCAACTGTCACTTTCGCACCTACAACGTGATGTGTGCATGTATGCATGAGTGACATGTGCATGTATGTTAGAGGTGTGTGCATGCATGCAGAGGTGTGTGCATATGCATGTATATGAGTGATATGTGCATGTGTGCATGAGTGTTGTGTGCATAAGTTGATGTGTGCATGTATGTTAGAGATGTGTGCATGTGTGCATGAGTGATGTGTGCGTGTATGTTAGAGGTGTGTGCATGTGTGCAGAGGTGTGTCCATGTGTGCAGAGGTGTGTGCATACGCATGTATATGAGTGATGTGTGCATGTGTGCATGAGTGTTGTATGCATGTGTGCATGAGTGATGTGTGCATGTATGCTAGAGATGTATGCATGTGTGCATGAGTGATGTGTGCATGTATGTTAGAGGCGTGTGCATGTGTACAGAGGTGTATGCATATGCATGTATATGAGTGATGTGTGAATGTGTGCATGAGTGTATCTGTGCATGAGTCATGTGTGCATGTATGCATGAGTGATGTGTGCATGTATGCATGAGTGATGTGTGCATGTGCATGTATATGAGTGATCAGTGCATGTGTGCATGAGTGATGTGTGCATGTATGCATGAGTGATGTGTGTATGTGCATGTATATGAGTGATGTGTGCATGTGTGTATGAATGATGTGTGCATATGTTCATGAGTGATGTGTGCATGTGTGCATGAGTGATGTGTGCATGTATTTTAGAGGTATGTGCATGTGTGCAGAGGTGTGTGCATGTGCATGAATAGGAGTGATGTGTGCATGTGTGAATGAGTGATGTGTGCTTGTGTGCATGAGTGATGTATGAATGTATGTTAGAGGTGTGTGCATGTGTGCATGTGTGCATGAGTAATATGTGCATGTGTGCATGTATGTTAGAGGTGTGTGCATGCAGAGGTGTGTGCATATGCATGTATATGAGTGATGTGTGCATGTGTGCATGTGTGCATGAGTGATATGTGCATGTATGTTAGAGATGTGTGCATGAGTGATGTGTGCATGTATGTTAGAGGTGTGTGCATGTGTGCAAAGGTGTGTGTATATGCATGTATATGAGTGATGTGTGCATGTGTGCATGTGTGCATGTGTGCATGAGTGATGTGCGCATGTGTGAACGAGTGATGTGTGCATGTATGTTAGAGGTGTGTGCATTTGTGCAGAGGTGTGTGCATATGTATGTATATGAGTGATGTGGGCATGTGTGCATGAGTGATGTGTGCATGTCTGCATGAGTGATGTGTGCATGTGTGCATGAGTGATGTGTGCATGTATGTTAGAGGTGTATGCATGTGTGCAAAGGTGTGTGCATATGCATGTATATGAGTGATGTGTGCATGTGTGCATGTTTGCATGTTTGCATGAAGGATGAGTGCATGTGCATTTATGAAGTAGATAGGTGATATGAATAAATGTATGCGCATATATGAAGTATGTACATATGCCTATATGAAGTATGCATGAGTAAAATATATGTGTTTGCTTGTGCATAAATGCATGATAGACATGAATGTGATTGCATTAGAAGTACATGAAGCATATGAAGCATATGAAATAGATATATGTATATAAAAATTTATCTCAGTGGGTAAGCACTATAGGCATAAGGAAGTTAATTAGTATGCATTATATTAAGACCATATGAGTGATATGTTTATGTACTTGAATTAACACAAATTAGTAAGAATGAGCATAATTTGTATGCATACATATGAAACTTAAGTGTGCATAATAATAAGCTTAGAAGTTGTTTGTTGTTACCCTTTGGAGTTGTCCTCTCCAATCATTCTAACACAAAGGATCAACTACACGTCTTTAAATTGTCAACCCGGGAAGTATGCAAAGACCAGAGCCCCTTCTAGTTAATGGAATCCAAGAATAAGAGTTAAGATGGCTGTTTTTCTGAGAAATTATGAAGAAGGAGAGAAATATCTAGGGTTTTGATTATCTTGAGTTTTACAACAGCATTTTCAATGATCTTTGTGCCTAACGTGTGCCATTTCCATAGTAGAATACAATTATGACGTCAAAGTTCAAAAACAGTACCTGTATGACACAGACGAGACAATTGCGATTCTGTGAAAACGGAGAAGTTCCATTTCTAGCTTTGTTCTTCTGCACTTTCTTACTCAATATACTGAGAATCACCTCTCTTCATACATCTTACTTAGAAATGCACGATTGAAGCTCAAAAATTCCATGGATCACACAAAGAATAGACTCGTCAAATCAAAAGAAAGAACATGAAAGGGGAAAACACGGTTTTCTATAGGAGATCTCTTCACATTACTTGGGATAGCAAAAATAATACAATCAACCCTCTCAAAATAGAGGAAAATTTCTTTTATACCTTTTCAAGTGTCCCTTTTCACACTTGAATTTTGGTCCTTTTTCCTTCTAATCTAAAATTATGCTATCAAAGAGCTTCCAAAAATTCTAGAAAAAATACATATGATTCTAATTTACATGAGGAAGACTCTTCCTCAATTTTACATCATTTGTATAAATATTTCTACAAATTTTTGAAGTTTTACAAATAATTTCTCTTCAAAAAAATGCTTCTTCTAATATTCTTCCCCTCCTAGACTTTTGGCTCCTGAAAAAAAATATTATTGCAGATAAGTAATGAGAGCTTCCTTCATTTCTTTTTTCTTTGATAAACATGTGACAATAGATCATGAATCCTCCTTTCTGTAATGTTCAAATTATTCACCATCTCAAATAAAGCTTTCCTCCATTGTACTACTGCCTCTGGTTTGTCTATCACATCTTTCTTCAAATATTCTGTATATGCAGATTCATATGCAGTGAGTCTGGATTTTGTGACTACTGATAAATTTCCAAAGATTTCTGACTCTCTTTCAAAAAATCCGTAGTCAAAGGCATCTTCAAAAATTTGAAGATAATGGCTACCTAAAAATACTGTTCTGCTGTAATATGCCATTAAGCAAATCCTGTCTGGAGTTTCACTTAGATCAAATAGTAAAGCATGAGTCGGTGAATTGAATCCAATGTAATTGAGAGTCTTGACATCTGTATCTGTGAATGTTTCTATACATGCCAGTATGCGTTGCATCGCTCTGATTTATAAAATGCAAGCTGGATCATTTACATCTTTGTATGTATATATAACAGAGTCTACTATATCAATCATATACTTCTTAGTTTGCCATGTTCGTGCTTTTGGTCCTGCTATCTTTGGAAAATTCAACCATTTTGCAAGGACTTGTCATGCATTTCTTCTTTCCCAAAACACTCACCATTCTCTTCTCCTTGCTACTGGACAATAAGCTGGATTTATCTTTAGCTGCAAAGGTGCTTCTTTCTAGATTTTCTTGCACTCCTTGTTGGCATCTAACCACTTGTTCCTCCATTTAAGATTAGCCTTTTCAAACAATTCCTTAGTGACATTAATATCCTCCTCATATTCCAAATATCTATTTGATGGTAGTCCTCCTCTTGCAATCTGGAAATTTTTAATACTCTCCATAACCATACAAAATGGTATACCTAGACCATCTGCTGCCAAATGGTGTTGGTTTGGGTTTACTCCTTTATTAAGAGAAAAATTCACAATCTGTTCTTCATACTCATTATACATCTTTTTGATAAATTCCATTCTTGATTCCCTATCTATTAAAAGCCCTTGAACAAATTCTTCTGAGTATTCTTCAACATCTTTGTGTTCTTGTTCACCAAAATTTTGAATTCTGTTATCTTCTTCTCCTTCATGCTCCACTACTTGCATAGTCATTACCTGTTCTTCAACCTATTTTTGTGAATCTTCTAAGTTTTTCTATAGCTTCTCCACCATCAACATGAATCCCTGATTCTGGGATATCAACATCTCTTTCTTTAATTTCCATTCACTTCTTTCTTTCTCCCTATCCAATTGTAATTTACTCCTGTCTTTTGCTATATCCAAATGTAGTTTGTTGTATCCTCTCATTGCACTAGCAGCATGCACACTGGCCTGCTTTTCCAATTCCTTGACTTCCTTCAATTCTGTTTGTAACTTCAGAATTTCTTTATTCAACTCCTCCCTCTCATCCTGGGTTATTTGTACAATCTTTCTTTCTTCTTTAATTTGGCCTTCCTCCATTAGCAATTTGTTTATATCTTCATTTGCTTTGGCCATGATCTGATACGAACTTTGAAGAGTTCTAAACCTTCCTTCCATCTTCTTCAACTCCATTTCAATTTTGTCACTATACTCCAATTGATTGACACATTTGTTTTCAAGAAATTGAATTTTATTTTGTTGTTGAACCTCCAGTTCTTCCAATGAGATTATCCTTTTAGTGAAATCTTCATTTCTTCCCTAAACAACCCTCAATTGTTCCTCTAATAACTTTCTTGTACAATTGTTCTCCTATCAGTTGAGACTCCTTAGAAATCATTTGTAAATTCCTTAAGTTTGCACTAGCTCTTAGTGGCTCTCCTTTCTTATTTCTTTTCAACTCCTCAATTATGTTTGCACTCCGATTTCGATTTTTCTGAAACCAATACAAAGTTGTAATTTCTGAATTTTGCAAGGATTGGCATTCCCAGCAGTTGGAAACATATTCTTTTACATCTTGTATCTTATTAGGCCAATGTACTCCCATCCTATTGAGATTGTTTAAGGTGACTATCATGGAAGCATGAGTACAAGGATTCCAACAATGAGCTCTTCTTAAATACTCTTGTTGCTCATCTTCTCGAGTACAACATTCCAATATACCAATATGATTGAGATGATATAAATGTCCAGCTAGTAGTACAAAATTCCTACTTTGTAATACGAGATGTGTGTTGTTTCCTGTTGTTCTGCAAGGTCCCATGGTTAGCAAGGGTACTAAAGTCATGGCCCATTCAGGAATACTTTCTATTTTGAATAGGTATGCATCTAGTAAGTCATCATCTAAAGGTGAACTTGGCTCTCTGGTTTGGATTCTGGACAAATGGTCTCCTCTTAAATGAGTTTTTCCTTGTGTGACCAGTACCTCAAATTCGAATTCCATCAGTAGGAGGAACCATCTGACTATCCTACCTGTATGGCATGGTTTGTTTACTTAATAGAGTAAAGCTTGGTGATCCACAAAGAGTTTAAACTTGTTGGCTAAAAGATAATGTCTATATTTTTTTACAGCAAATATCATTCCCAGCCCTTCCCTCTGATTGGTTGTATAATTTTTTTCTGCTAAATTCAATTGCCTACTAGCATAAGCAATTGGAAATTCTAATTTGCTCCCTTCTATTCGTTGTGCTAACACACATCCCAAAGCATAATTTGAAGCATCCACATGAACATGAAAAATTTTATTCCATTGTGGGGTTTTTAGAATTGGTGTTATTGACAAACAAGTTTTTAAAGTCTCAAAGGCTTGGTCACATTCTTTGGTCCACTCAAATTTTGTGATCAATGCATACAAAGGTTTTGCAATGTCTACAACCTTGTGTACAAATTTTCTATAATACCCACAATGTCCCATGAAAGTTTTAAGTTCTTTTACATTTGTTGGTCTTGGAAGTTCCACTATGGCCTTAATTTTCCTTTCATCAGTTGAAATTCCATTTCTGGAAACTATGTGACCTAACATTCTCCCTTGCCTCACAAAGAACACACATTTCTCTGGATTTAAACATACTCTGTATGTTCTACATTTTTTGAATATATTTTCTAGATCCTTCAAATGATCTTGTCTTTTTAATGAAAAAGTGCAAAGATCATCCACATAAATTTCCATATTTCTAAGAAATTCTTTGAATATGTGACACATCAATCTTTGAAAAGTTGCTGGGGCATTAGTTAAACCAAAGGGCATAACCCTAAAGGCATAGATTCCCCATTCTGTGGAAAAGGCAGTTTTATGTTGGTCTTCCAAAGCTATTGGTACCTGATTATATCCTGAAAAACCATCCAAAAAGCTATAGACCTCTTTACCTGCAACTCTTTCCAAAAGATGGTATGTTATGGGTAATGGATAGCTATCCCTTATAGTTGCAACATTAAATTTTTTCAAGTTAATACATACCCTGAGTTTCCCATTCTTTTTAGGTATCACAACTATAGGAGATATCCACTCTGTATACTCAATCTCATAGATGAAATTGGCAGGCAGCAGCTTGTCAATTTCTTCCTTTATTTTAGCAGAGTATTTGTCATTAAATGTATAGTGTGTTTGTTTTCTAGGTTTTGCATAAGGAGTAATAGGAATCTTATGTTCGCATTTGTTAGGATCAATTCCTTTCAAATCTTTATAACTGTAAGCAAACACATCTCTTTATGTTTTTGCCAATTTTCTCAATGCTTCCATTGATTTGTCATGTCATCAGCTATTACAATATGTCTCTCTTCCCCCTCTTCTTGACTGATCATCACCTTCTTAGTTTGTTCCTCATTGTCATATGCCTCCCCCTTTTTCTTCTCTCTTTTTGGTTTTATTTTTAGAAGTAACATGTCTTCTACTTCATAGGTCTTGAAGTTTGTAGGTACATCAAATTGTTGATCTTCTTTCTTTAGTTTTTAATTTTTTTCAACTTCTTGATCTTTTTCTATTTTTTTGTGTTTATATGTTCCTCATATTTTGTCTTTTATAGCATCTGTAGCTTCTACTTCTTCCAGATATTGTGTTTTTCGAGTTTTTAATATTATTCCTTTCTCTTGGTCTTCCTCTGTTTTTGACACCTTTATCATTTGTATTCCTATGTGAAAGATATCATATCCTTCTTCATTTTGAAATTTCACTCCCACATATTCATCATTGGCCAAAGCCATTGTGGTCAAAATCTGATTCCAACCATGAGGCTCAAATTCTTCATCTTTAAATTTCTGTGGTATGTAGCTTTCATCTTGTGATTTCCTTTCTCCTAGACATCTCCTTTTTTTAACATCCTTTTTTTATCTGTGAGATTCCTTATCACATTACATTTCCAAATTGATGGTTCTATCTCATTTTGATCTTCACTCTCAGATTCTTCACTTAATTCCTGATTTTGATGTACTTTGAACCATTCCTGAGAGGACATATCACAATATTGACCTTTTCTTAAATTTACTCTAGTTATCCTTCCTTTGGTTTGAAGATATAGGCAATCATTACCCCAATCTTGCACAATTTGCATTTGTCTCATAAATGGTCTTCCTAAGATGATTTCATATGAAGTGGACTGTGGGAATTTGACTATGGAAAAATTATGCTCTATCTCTATTCCACATATTTCCACAATCACCTTTTCCCATATTCCTAGGGGTTTTTCTATGTGTCCATCTGCAAGTTGTAATCTCATTTTAGTGGGAATTAACTCATTTTTTCCCCATTTCTCCCAGGTTTGTTTAGTCATGATAGCCACTCTTGATCCACTTTCTAATATATACTTGGCATGATTCTCATTAAATTTTATCTTCAAAGTTGAGTTTCCTTCTTCTCCTTCATAGTATCCTCCTATTTTATCAATAGGTATGTACAACAACTTTTCTAATTCTTGTTGCTGTGGATCTAGGTTCTTTGACTTTGTTTCCCAATTTTTCATATTGTGTTGTAATTGGGGATTTTGTTTTACTATCTCCTCCATAGTGGTTTGATATAAAATTGTACAGTGTTTGTCTAGATTGATTTGGAAGGTTATTTGTGAATTATCTTCCTGATCAAGATGTTTTCTAGTTTCTGTTCCATTTGTCTCTTCAATTGTTGCTTGATGATTGTCTATTTCTCGAATCTGAATTTTTTCTTCTTATATGATTTGTTTTGTGTGAATTTTCTGCCTCTTCTTGAGTCTGTGTATTTTGTGGTTGGCTATTGTTTGAATGTTCCACAGTTTCTTCTTCCAAATTTTTACCCATTCTCAACTTTCTTTCCCATCTTCCTTTTTTTCTGTTTTTCTTTTCTTTTGGAAATGGAATTTTGTTATATTCCTGTGTGTGTGTCTCCTTTGTTATTTCTTGTTGTTTAGCTTGTGCTCTTGTTATAGCATTTACAGTTGCTTGATCATGGTCACTCAATTCTTCTTGCTCCATTATGTTAACTGTTTTTAATGGTATGTTACTAGATGTGTTCTGTTGTTTTTGAGGGTTTCTTGGGCAATCCTTTATTAAGTGTTCCCTGCCACAATCCTTGCAATAGGCTCCTTCTATTCTTAGTGTAGGAGGTTTTGGGCAGTCTCTAATGAAATGTTCCCCCCCTCCCCCTCCCCCCCACACATCTATAACAAATTATCTTTTGGCTTCCTTTGAATTGGGATTTCTGATTGGACATGAAATTATTAGTTATGTACATGAATGTGGTTGTGTCCATTTTAATTCTTCCATTTCCCAAGTCCAAGGCTTGCAGTTCTGGTTCTCTCTGTTCATATCCTTCCCAATCTTCCTAATATCCTTCATTCCAATGATAATCCTCTCTATAAGATGATTTGAGTCTTGAGCTTTCTTCTTCTATTGGTGTGTATTTTACTAGTACTACATTTGTTGGTAATGGTGGTTGTTGTCCAAGTACAAGCCTTGGTTGCTCAACAAATCCAGATTCTCTTTGTAAGTTGTGTTGGTTTGTCCATTTTCTTTCTAAGGTACAGTATTTGAGTGTTTTTCTATCTTGCAAATGTTGTGGTTTGTGATAAGGACATTGTTGAACCAAATGATTTTCTCCACAATTATAGCATTTCTTATTGGTTGCTATCGTGGTGTTTATTGAATTTGTCTTGGTGTTAACTTCTAGAGCTTTAGCTATAGCTTGTGCTAATTCTTCTACTGGTGGAATTTTATCCTCATTTGTTCTTGGTTGGTCAAATGCTAATAAATCTTGTCCTCTGTTATCCTCTAAGTCTATTGCCTCTTTCACACATGCTCCTAGATCAGGACATCTCCTATAATACACCAAGGTTCTTAATTGTGCACTTCTCAATCCTTCTATGAACAAAGACACTTGTCTTGCCATTGATGGTACCTCTTCTCTTGGACATCTATCAATGTATTGCTTGAATCTCCTAGCTACCTCTCTAACATTTTCATCTTTTTGTTGTTTAAAACTATGTATCAGGGTAGGTATACTATGTTTAATTTCAGTTTTTGAAAATTCCCCTATAAAGGCTTCAAGGAAAGATTCAATATCTGGATAAATTTCCTTTCTCAATCGAATGAACCAAGATAATGCAGGTCTAGTTACGGTTAGACCAAATGCTTGAAATTGTACTTTGTAATCCTCTACTTCTTCTGCCCTAATTAATTGTCTAAATTCTGCAGCATGAGCATGAGGATCAGAATATCCTTCACATTGATTCTTCATGCATTTTGCTACTTGATAGAGCCTAAGCATTCTTCCCTGGTTTTTCCACTGATGTCTCCTTTTGATTGGAAAATCATTCATTCCTTTTGCTTCTCTTTTAAAAGGATTTGGGGAAGTGTGTACTCTCCTACCTTGTTGTTGTTCAATATTAGTGTGAGTTTCATTTTGTCTTGGCAAGTTTAGTTGCCCTAGGTTTTGTTCCCAAGATCTCTTGTCTGCACATTGCCCTAAATCATTAGAGTGTTTTGGATCCTGTGAGAATATGTATACACATCCCTGTTTATCCTCATATCTGACATCCTTAAATTGTGCTACTGGTGTTATATTTAAGGGAACTTCTAAGTTTCTCATCCGAATGAGAAACTTATGCATCCCATCTTGATACACATAGGTTCAAAACCTATTTGTATACATGTACTTGAGAATATTTCTATAATCAATAGTTTCAGAGGCTTCATTTGTTTCATTTAGGTTTTCCATGTTATCTATGTGTCCCAAATCCTTTTCTTATACGTCTCTTAACACTGGCTCTATCTCCTTCCTTTTTAACTCTTGTTTATCAGGTGTGAACAATTTATTACTAGATCTCCAAATCATCCAACTAATTCACGATTCTCTGAAGAGAATCATTCACGATTCTGTGAAGAGAATCGTGTTTGTCAAGATCCTGTGAATAGAATCGTCTTTGTTCATGATCTTGTGAATATTCTAGATTTTCCACGATTCTATGAATAGAATCGTGTTTCTCACGATCTTGTGACCAGAATCGTGGGAACAGAATCATGTTTGTCAAGATCCAGTGCATAGAATCGTCTTTTTTCACGATCTTGTGAATATTCCAGATTTTCCACGATTCTATGAATAGAATCGTGTTTCTCATGATCTTGTGACTAGAATCGTGTTTCCCACGATTTTGCGAAGGAAATCATGTTTTTCACGATCATGTGACTAGATTCATGTTTCCCACAATTCTTTGAAGGAAATCGTGTTTTTTCACAATCCTGTGAAGCAAATCATATTTTCCAGGATCCTGTGAAGGAAATCGTGTTTTCCATGATTTTATGAAGGGAATCGTGATTTCCACGATCCTCTGAAGGAAATCATGATTTTCACAATCTCGTGAAGGAAATTGTGATTTTCACAATCCTGTGAATAGAATCGTGTTTCTCACGATCCTATGAAGGGAATCGTGTTTCTCACGATCCTGTGAAGGGAATCGTGTTTCTCACGATCCTGTGAAGGGAATCGTGTTTCTCACGATCCTGTGAAGGGAATCGTGATTTTCAACGATCCTCATCCTAGACAATCGTGATTGCTCACAATCGTTAAAAACACGATTTTCTTAGGAAAATCATATTATCAGAATGGTGATGCTGTGTTTGATTATGGAATCGCGATTTTGTGTTTGATTACAAAATTGCAATTTTGTGCTACTTTTTGTAAATTTTTTGTTTTCCTTTTTTTGAAAAAAAGAAATTTGTTTGAATTTTTAATGGATTTTATGAATTTTTATAGTATTTTGAACCCTAAATGAAGGTAAATATTTAGGGTTTTCTTGTTCCAAGATCCATTGATCTTTTGTTTTCATGATTGGTTATATTCTTTTATGCTTGCAATCTAGTCAGTTTGGAAGTAGAGCTTTTCAAGAAAACATGTACTTACAAGAAGCACAAGTATCAATTCATGCAAAGATAAACTCAAACACCTTTTTTCTTCAAGAGGCAAATAAATCTTTTCTCAAGATTATTATTTTACCTTTGATAAAAAAATGGATCTATCAATTTGCACATAGCTACTTTACTTGACTTTCCTCATTGCAATCATGTCATCTTTTCCAAGATTAACAAATTTGCTTGGTACGTAGTCAAAAAGCACTCTACATATGCAAAGATAGTCACATTTTACCTTCCCTTTAACAATCTTGATTCAAATTTTTTTCACACACCTACACTTTACTCTTAAAAGGTATGAGAAACTATCAATTTGCAAGAATTTCACAAGTTCTTTATCCCAAAAGGTTAACTAATGCTTTCTTTTCCCAAAAGACAAGCAAAGAAACCTACCTTTTCAATGTTTCTTTCTTGATTATAGAGTAGTACCTTTTCAATGTGTTCAAATACCATTGGAAGATCCAGTAAGGTCCAAAACTTCAATGAAGCTTTTGCTTTGTTCCCTGGCAACGGTGCCAAAAAATGTTTGTTGTTACCCTTTGGAGTTGTCCTCTCCAATCATTATAGCACAAAGGATCAACTACACATCTTTAAATTGACAATCTGGGAAGTATGCAAAGAGCACACCCCTTCTAGTTAATGGAATCCAAGAATAAGAGTTAAGATGACTGTTTTTTTTTTGAGAAATTATGAAGGAGAGAAATATCTAGGGTTTTGATTAACTTGAGTTCTACAACAGCATTTTCAATTATCTTTGTGCCTAAAGTATGCCATTTCCACAGTAGAATAGAATTATAGAGTCAAATTTCAAAAACAATACCTCTATCACACAGACGAGATAATTGTGATTCTTTGAAAACTGAGAAACTCCATTTCCAGCTTTGTTCTTCTACACTTTCTCACTCAATACACTGAGAATCACCTCTCTTCATACATCTTACTCAGAAATACACAACTGAAGCTCACAAATTCCATGGGTCACACAAAGAATAGGCTCAACAAATCAAAAGAAAGAACGTGAAAGGGGAAAACACGATTTTCTGCAGGAGAGCTCTTCATATTACTTGGGATAGCAAAAATAATACAACCAACCCTCTCAAAATAGAGGAAATTATCTTTTATACCTTTTCAAGTGTCCCTTTTCACACTTCAATTTTGGTCCTTTTCCCTTCTAATCTAAAATTATGCTATCAAAGAGCTTCCAAAAATTCTAGAAAAAATACATATGATTCTAATTTACATGAGGAAGACTCTTCCTCAATTTTACATCATTTGTATAAATATTTCTACAAATCTTTGACATTTTACAAATAATTTCCCTTCAAAAAAATGCTTCTTCTAACAGAAGTATGTGTTAATATAAGTGCATATGCATATGAATATGTTTAAAGCATGCATGAGCATTTATGATATGATGAGAGCATGCATGTGAAGTGCACTAGTATATATAAGAAGTGTATTAGCATGTTAAACATAAAAGATTTAATTAACATGTGTTAGTATAAGTTTAAATTATGTTAAGTTTTGAGTGTTAGATTTATAAATGAGTGTTTTATATTAAGAAAGACATACTTATGTTAATTCCTAATGATGTCTTTGCAGATCACTGTGAAGAAAACTTGAGGAGCAATGAAGAGGACTTAACGAGATTTACGAGATAGAAGTTGCTTTAATGCCGCTGATCCTAGTTGCATTATATGATCTTTGAATTATAAATTCAAATATTAAGCTTTTGTATAGAAATATCTTCTAAAAGTTGTATTAAAACTTCTTACAAGCGTTTGTATAGGATTAGTTTTGGTTCTAAAGTTTTAGCATTTCCATTATAGTTTAATTAAATTCTTATATTGCGCTTTCTTATGTCTGAAAATATTGCATCTACAAGTAAGTGTGCTACTAAAAAAAGAAATAGATAGCTCTTTTATTCTAGATATGCTTTTATCTGATCCGTTAGAGAATAGTACTACACAATTCAATTAGAGTGAGGATAGTGTAGATTTAGAAGAAAAAGAAAAAGTTAAAGATCATATTGTAGCTAAACCCTTATACTCTTCATCATATGCTTATAGATTATCTAGATTTAGAACCTTCTGTTCAATTGCTTTCCCAGATTCGTTTTTTTTTTAACAATTAAACTTTATTTTCTTCTTCTATATAGGAAACTGAAAGAAAAAGCTACAAAGTAAAGTGAAGATCCTGCTGCTACTCTTTTTCTCTAGGTGTTGAGGGCTGGTCTTATAACGTGAGTGCCTCCAGGAGAAGAAGGGTTATCTAGCTGGAGGAGCTTCGTCACTTCATCCCCCCATCAACATACAGAAAGACCAAGAATACACATTCACTTTTAGCTTTCTACTTAGATTTAATTTACTAAAAAAGTTTATAAAAAGAATCACGGTGCACATTAGATCCTCTGCATCGAATAACTATTGGTAAGGTGGTTTTTCAAGTTCCTTTATTTTAGTACAATCACATCACTAAAAAAGAAGGTTTGTTTTCATTTGCACTAGAAACTAGTCACATTATACTTGTATTTGAAAAGCATTGATGCATTCTTGCATCAAGAAAGATTAGTTTTGTTTTAGTATTGCAAGCAGCTTCATATTAGATCTTAGGATAGTTTTATAAAATACTTGAAAAGATTTATTTTATTGCACAAAAAGAAAAGTTTTATTTTAAGCAGAAAGATTGTTTGTTTGCTTCACATTTATTTTATTGTACAAAAAGAATTTTATTTTATAGCACAAAAAAGAGTTTTAGGTTTAAATTTTTTTGATTTAAAATGGTTGCTTTTATTTCTTTCCTATTTTATTAAAATCCAAAATTAACTTAAGAAATTATTATTCAAG
Source organism: Ceratopteris richardii (assembly GCA_020310875.1). Classification (NCBI taxonomy): domain Eukaryota; kingdom Viridiplantae; phylum Streptophyta; class Polypodiopsida; order Polypodiales; family Pteridaceae; genus Ceratopteris; species Ceratopteris richardii. The sequence goes on along the minus strand of CM035428.1, from coordinate 89,974,364 downwards.
AACTCAGTAGTAATTCTTGTTTTACTTATTTCATTAAAAATCCAAAATATCTAAATCAAGAAAATATATTAAAAACTTATAAAACCTATCACACATATAATTTTCATTAGAGCAACCTTTGGAATCAAACATTCAAAGGTTTGAAAATTAAAGTAAAGTTGTGGAAAAATTAAAAACTCACAAAGTAAAAGAGAAATTAAATTATAAAACTAAAAGATCAAGTCAAGATATAGTATAATTTTAGGTTAAAATAAGCAAATTGCAAAAATATATAAGAAAAGAAAATAGTAATAGTAAAGCCTTGGATTTGGTAAAGCCAATATTCCTAGCTTTATCATCTAGGGATAGTTTTAGGCAGTTTAGAGAAAGATTAGAACTTGCCATTCGAGATTTACTACTCCATTCAAAGCGTTATCAAGAACACAAGATGGAGGAGATGTTCAAGAACATGATGATAGAGCAGCAAGGAACACACATTTTTCAAGCAATTTTAAGAGAAAAAGAAAAATTTACTCGCTTAAACATTACAGACTACCTAGATGCATTTGAAGAACAAGTGCAAATCCAAGGTTTACCCGATGAGGTTTTAGTGAAATATTTTGGCCGTGTAGTTTCTAGTTCCATAGTAGAAAGTATTCAAGTTTATGCTAATAAACCTTGGGAAGTGTTTAGGAAAGAATAACACAAGATGTTTTATCTTGAGGACTTTAGTCAGCATAGTCATGAACCATTTTTGCGATGGTTTAGTTCTTTAAAGAGCAATGAGTCTCTTACTCATCTTCATGGTGAGTTCATGAGAAGATTAGCTCAAATCGCTAAAGAGAATAGAAACGTATTAAATCCGGACAAGATTATACGTTTCCTCAAGATATTAAGTCCTGAGGATAGAGCTGAGGTTGAGAGACGAATAGAAGAGCCAGACAAAAGATATATCCTTACTAATGACGGGGAAAAAGTAAAAAGGGAAATAGAGGTTGTTGCCCAAATGAAGCAATGACAATCTCTTTTGTATGCAAAACCAAATGCTTCTCAGCCTAGACATTAGGGAAAAAAATGGACAAAAAAAGACCGTGTAAGGATTTCGATTAGTTGTGCTTAATCTGGATTAAGGTTGTCAAATCATTTTAGAAAATTCCGTGTAAGCGTATTTAAAATGTATCTTATGCAAATTTTGAAGAGAGAGAAACTCGTGTGATAATCATGAAAAGTATGTGTGATATCTTATGCCTTGAAGTTTGTGCTCATCGCGCGTTCATGAAAATTTGAGTTTTCCTCTTGTTCACGGACCTATATAATGTGTGCTTATGATGTTTTGCACTTTTTTTTACTCTACTTTCCATAGCAAGCTTGTTTCTCTCTTTCATGTCATTTTAGACACTTTTGTGTCACTCTTCATCGTAGACCATGGAGAACTTCAACCCAAACACTCTCACTCAGTTTTCAACCACCTTGAATTATTGTGATAAGTTCCATATCAACATTGCAGTTAGTCATGAGTATGCAATGACAAAAAAGGTATGCCGAAGGGCTCTTCAACATTCTAAAGTGGATGGATTGCAGAAAGAAGGCAAAAAACATATTGACATATGGGCAGATGGATTTGTTTATCCAATTGATCCACAAACTGGAAGGTATCCCCCTTTTCATAATCTTCATGATCTTATTAGATTTGTAGGGTATGGTAAGGATGGTTTACAAGGCTATCATTCAAGGCTCTAAGAGATCTCAAGGAATTATGTACAATACATAAAATATTTTCAAAACACACTACATGAGATGGATTCTCATTAAAAAATGTGAATCTCTACTTTCAAAAATGGGATTTCATGGTGGTGATGTTCATCTAAGAAAAGATCCAAAGCTTCTACAAAATACAGGTAATGTACTACAAGATGTTTCAATGGGAGGTGCAAAAGCAAGGAGATTTTTCAGCAACCATGATGACTAACAGCTAAATGCCATGTGGAATTGCTAGAAAAAATTTTGTGAGTTCATGACTAATGTAAAAAGCAAACCAGAAATAGAAAAAAAGAGAATGGAGGTGTGGGCAAACTAGATACGTTTTTAAAAATCATGAGGTAGCAGGTAACATCAAATAGCTATGTGACAAATTTCAGAAAGGCGACTATAGAGCTTATAGAAACCATCATAGAGGCATGGAGTGCCAAGGACATAACAAACTACTTGGCGAATTTCAAAGATAATTTACTCAATTTATTTTTCTTTAATTGAAATAAACATATGATGAAACTCTTATGTTATTCTATCATATTCTTCTTGTGCATGGTGCATTCTTTGGAGAAAAGGAAACACTTTCCAAATGGAACACCCAAGGCATGGAAAAATCTCATTATCAAGCAACGACAAGCTTCTTTAGGTGCACAAGGAAAGGAGGAGGAGTAACAAAAAGTAATGCCTCCAAAGAGCTTTTTGATTGGTTCTTTATAAGACGATTACAAAGGAGCTCATCCAAAATATTGTCATCAAAAGAATAGGACTATCACTAGACAAAAACATCATGGATCAATATCACAAAATGAAAAAGATTACATTCCAAAGGAAGCCCTAATATTTGCAATGCCTTTTATTTCTTTGAAAAATAAAGATGTCTATGTATGTACATTTCATGATGTAATAAACTTTGGAAAGAAATATGTCTATGTATGTACACCTTTTTTGAGTCTTTTGAATGAGCTTGAATTTGGGAAATCTTCCTTCAAAGAGATTTTTGATTGATTCTTGAGAAGAAAATTACAAAAGAGTTCATGAAAAATATTATCATCAGATAAACAGGACTTTCACCAGAGAAAAACAAATCATGGATCAATAAGGATTAATATTAGGACATGGATCAATTACACAAAAAAAGATTACATCCTTCATATTTGCAATTTCTTGTATCCCCTTGGGCAATTAATATGTGTATCTGTACATCTCATGAGTAGTAATCTTTGAAAAGAAATATATTTAATCCTTCTTGAGTCTTTTCGATGAGCTTGGCTTTAGCAAATCTCCTCTATATCTGAGGTACTCTTTTCTACTGTAGCCAACAATACTTTTAACATCTGACACCCCTACATCCGTTGTGTAGCTTGAGGAACAAAGGAAGTAGCTTGCCCTTGAAGCATTGAATCCTGGGGCATATCCAAAAATTGTAAATGTAGTTGTTCTTTCAAGTAGCAAAACTTTGTATGCATTAAAGGGTATTGAAGTAAAACTCATGTATCTTGAAAGAATCCTTAAGGAGAATGTTGCAAAATCTGGCTCTTCATTATAGTGCTTATGAATAACACAAAATATATTTGGATTCAATTTTGGAAGATAGTGGATCACTGAATATATATCCATATTTTTCTTTGCTTTCTCCTCTATGGTTTTCCTTGTTCCCTTCCCCCTGCCAATGTAGGTGTCTTCATCCAATATAGATAACTCTGGAAAAAATAAAAAACCTAGGTTAGAAAAAGTCCAAGGAAACTTTTAAAGCCAGATATACAACTAGAAACACAAGCAGAAAGAAAGCATGAGACACGATGGATCCAAGCAATTAGGGTCATCAGAGAATATCGGATGGGCCTAATCGCTTGCATCGGTCATGTTTGATTTCACACCCTTAACTTTATAGAAACATATAATTAATGTTGAAAAAAGCATTTATACACACATTAAGTTGTTCTATATGGAGCATTCATGCATATAGCTAGAAATATGATACTTGATTGGACACGACCAATTCAAGCGATTAAGCCCATCAAAGAAGCTTCGATGGTCCTAATCGCTTGAATTGGTCGTGTTCAAAGGAGGTCATCTTGAAGCTTAGATTGCATGTGAACTTTTGTATCTTATTATTGGTTAGGAATTTGGAGAAAATAATGCTACCATTGTGTCTGGAATGTGCCAAAACCCTAAGATTGACTATCTATTTGCATGAATTTGATACCTAGAGGTCTTGATAAGCATTTTTGTCTTGATTTCCAGACATGACCGATGCAAGCGATTAGGCTCATCCAACATTTCCAGATGAACGTAATCACTTGCATTGGTCATGTCCTAGATTCATGCACAAATAGGCTCATCAAGACCTCTCGATATCAGAATCATGCAAATAGACAATCAATCTTAGGGTTTTGACACGTTTCGGATGTAATGGTAGCATTGGTTTCTTGAAATTCTGAGCCAATAGTAAGATAGGGAAGTTCATGACTGATGCAAGTGAAAGAAGCTAGTCAAAGGCCAGTCAAACTCATGTAATCGCTTGCATCAATCCTACTGGGTATAAAGCACAAGTATGTGTCCTAGTGGAGAACATGACCGATGCAAGAAAAATAAGAAAGTCAAAGGCCCGTCAAATGCGTGTAATCGCTTGTATCAGTCGTATTGGGTATGAATCATAAGTATATGTCCTAGTGGAGAACACGACTGGTTCAAGAAAAATAAGCTAGTCAAAGGTTGGTCAAACACATGTAATTGCTTGTATCGGTCGTATCGGGTATGAAGCACAAGTATGCATGGGTGATGAAGAGAGACATTCTATGAAGGTTGAAAACGGGAAATGGTGAAGGGGACTTGTATTTATAGAGGACCGCGTAATGGTCACATGACATGGATCAATAAGCGAGTGCCACATGGCAAAAGGATATTCGAAATCCCATTGGGTAGATGATGTGGCCCAATCAAATGATGCCCCATGGCATTGTACATTGGGATTCATAATGGCTAGATGACATGGACCAATCACACACTGCCACACTTCACCAATAGTCAACTCATTCCAGAGAACTATTTAAGCTCCTCTATTCACTTTTTTTAATTTTTTTGTGAACTCCTTGCTACCACCGACTTGCCATTGTCTTTGAGGTTTTACATGCTTTTCAAAACTTTCCATAGACCACATTTTGTGTGAGGTATGATGGATCACAAAAGCTTGTACATGACTGATCCAAGCGATTAAGGGCATCGAGAAGATTCAAATGCCCCTAATCGCTTGGATCGATCATCATGATCAATTATTTTACAACACGACCGATACAAGCGATTAGGGAAATTTCGGGATTTTCGGATGATCCTAATGGCTTGCATCCGTCGTGTTTCTTGACTGCTTTGTGAAAGCTTTTTTAATTAGCTTTTTTTGCTTTCTAAATTTGTTCCAAGCTTTTAAACTCTTTTTTGTGCAAGTTAGCATGACTGATACAAGCGATTAGGGACATCCGAGGATTTTGAGATGACCCTCCATTGAAGCATGGCCAAAGAATAAGAGTAGAGGGGAGAGCTCCAAAAAGGATAGAAAAGAAGGGTGAAACATTATATTTTTGGAAGGTAAGATTGTAATCTAATGTGTAACCAACATATGTTAGAAGATTTATTGATGTACAAATTGTATGTAATTATGCCAGTCTTCATGTGGAAGATGTTCATTGTTCCTATATTTATATGCCTTGAGTAATGTAATGTTGAATTGATCCTCTTGAGAACTAAGGAAAAGTGACTTCATTGCATGGTTCAAACAAAATTGAATTGTTCATGTCATCAAGATGTCTATTTTGTGTGCTTTTTTCTTTATACTTGTTAAAAAGTTAAATGTGAAGAGGATAGAGAAGTTTTTATGACACGACTCCATTTTGTCATATGAAAGTTTCTGTATAATCATTGCACCATTGAAACCTCATCAAAATGATGAAATTAAACAAAAAAATTCCCAATCTGGATATAGTCCATTAAAATCCATCATTGAAGTGATGTAATGAGTCACATTCTTAGTTACCATCTTGCAAAGGAAAATCAATGGAAGTATGGAAAAAGGTTCTAAAAGGGGAGATATATTATGTAAGAATTTGTTGGGTTATATTCTTAAGTCACCTAGAATTTACTCATGCAAGTTCCTTTATAATCATTGCACAATAGATACCTCATCAGAATCTTGAAGTTAAACAAGAAAATGCCAATATGAATATAGTCCATAAAAAGACATAATTGAACTGATTTAATCAGTCACATTCTTAGTCACCATCCTATAGAAAAGTTAAATGTGAAGAGGATAGAGAAGTTTGTATGACAGACCGATGTAAGCGATACAAGCAATTAGAGAATTTTGGATGGACCGTATCGCTTGTATCGGTCGTCTCATCCAACCTTTTCCATTTTGTCATACCATCCATTGTCATATGCAAGTTCTTGTATAATCATGGCATCATCGAAACCTCTTGAGAATCTTGTAATTAAACAGGAGAATGCCAGTATGAATATAGTCCATAAAAAGACATAATTGAAGTGATGTAATCACTCACATTCTTAGTCACATTCCTGCAAAGAAAAATCAATGAAAGTTTGAAAAAAACTTTCTTAAAGAAGGAGACTTGTTACAATCTCAAGGGATGGAACTTGATCACCCTAGGTGGCAGGCATGTTATGCAAGATAATGTTTTTTTTTATCTAATGTTAACTATTGCATAATAAATTGAGAATCTGAACTGTGATGATGCCTCATCAAGGTATTCTAGGAGCTCCCTTACATTTTTGAGTTTCCAATTTGCAGTGACAGTTATTTTCGTAGATTGAAAATCTGGATGAATCAGTACTTCTAGACAACTCTCCTCTGAGTCCAAGGCTATCCAAAGTCCAAGCTTTCTTTTCCACCTTTTGTTGAATGATCAGGAGCATCCAAATCTAATGAAGGGATGCAAGGGGCAGGAAATGTATAAGATTTCCATAAAATCTCCTCCCTGATGGCACGTGATACTATGCAAAATGGACAAATAACTCTATGCTATTGAAAAATTGAGCAGATTTGTCTGCATACATAAGCTGTGCATATTCCTTACGAAGAAATTTGAATGTTCCTGTTAAACATTCAAGTGGTTTCCACTCTAGAAAATTACAAGGAAAAATATATGCAATACAAAAACATATATGTTGTTATACAAAAACAATTGAAATGATAGAAGAGCATTGTAAAATGTCACGTACAGTACGAAGGGAATTGCAGATTATTTTCTAGAACAAGACCCTTAGCATTGTACACATGTTCTACTCTTGCAAACCAACCACATCTCGTCAATTTGAAACTAAGAATATGTCCCCTCCAATGGTTTCTTGTGTCATTTCTTTTAGCATGCTTGACTTTATGGGCACCTCTACAACTAGGAAGCATAGTTACTCATTCATTCAACTTCACAGAAAGAGGTTTCCACAAAGAATCCTTTATTCTGTTGTAAACCTCACATGAGGTTACATGATTGGAAGGACGACGAGAAGAAGAAGCCATTAGAATCGAGAAGAAGAAGAATGCTCAAAGCGAGAAACTCACATTCACAAACTTTGCTAGCATTTATAGATAAAAAGGCTTTGTATACGTGGAAACTTTTGATTTGATGTAAACCCTGTCATCAAATGACCATGGAATTTTCTGAATCCAAAAATATTTCGTATCTTCAAAAATCATTTCCTTCTTGGAACTTTAAAACTATGCATTGTGTGGTGTGCAAAAATATCTTTTTTTTTGCATCAAACCAAAAAATTGTGCACTGAATACAAGAATCTTCATCACTTTCACGGTGCTTTTAGATCATATTAAAAAAGAATTTCTTCATACGGTTAAAGGAGACATCAATGTTATATTCTTGTACACGTGGAAAGACTCTATTTGTCAATTTCCTTAATCTATCATTAGCAAATAGCCCGTTTTTGGCTGTTTCTTTCCCTAATGGGAGATACCTACTGCAGGGCAAACTGATATGCCAATGCCTACAACTATGGCTATGACTAACATTACAGTTTCCCATAAAGCTCTCACAGAATCTCAATTAGACATTTTATGTAAACAAATAGAAAATGCTATGAATATGCAGGCATCTCTTTCCAAAGAGGTTTCCCAATTGAATAGCAAAGTTTATTCCATGAGTTTCAATGAGCTTGGAGGTAGCAATAGTGGTGTAGAACAAGCACCACCCATACAGCCGGTTACGCCACAGTACATTCCTCCTCAGCCAGTTTCTCAATGAGCTCCACCTACTGAGTTCGCTGCTCAGCTTGCCTTTCCGAGGAATACTGAAAGAAAAGGTACTCGCGGAAAACAATGTGTGTGGTGTGATAGCCTAGAACATGCAAGTGTATATTTAGGTCACGACTTCCTTTATCTGTCAATTGGGACAAAGGAGGAATGAAAAAGTTGTATGAAAATTTAACAATCTCTAATGCAACTTCCAGTACCTCGACTGCTAGATTAGACCTAGCTGGTGATAGGCCTTTTTCTATGCCAAGCCAAAATCCTTACTCGATTGAGCCACTGGTATGGGCTAGAGATGAAATAATGTGTAAAACAGCATGGAGATCTCCTGTGGATCAAGCCTCTGTTTATTCTCACATTGCCAATGTTGAGGAAAAACAGAGACAAGATGATATGCAGGATGATATATACGAAGGAGATAGGAGGGTGACTATGAAAGAGACAAGAGAGAATGAAAAGAAAAATGACAAGAAGGTACAATTTGAAGATACAAATTTATCTCAAGAAGAGAAAAGAATGATAATTAATGAATGAAGAAAGCGAACAGATGAAAATATGCAATCACAAGAAAATCAGAATGCTCCAAGCAAGGATGAAGAGAAGAAATTTGAAAATGAAAATAATAAAACTGAACAAAAAGATGACCAAAAACAAAGTGAAGAGAAAGGAAAAAAGAAGGGAAGAAGAACTCCACGTGCAATAATGATTTCAAAGCTAGAGAAGAAGAACGATGCTAGGGAAATCTTGATGATATAATTTTAAAATGTGAAGTAACAATGTCTCTTGAACAAGTGTTTTAAATATCAAAACCGGAGTTCAAGGATACTTTTATTCAACTAATTAGAAGGAGACGTTTTCCACTGCCACAAGATGAACATCTGCAAGATGTGGAAGAAGAAACTCTAGCTATGAATGATGGAGTAACATTAAGTGAGAGTGATTATGAAGAAGATGAAGAGTTTACAACTGAGAGTGTGAATACAAATTTCTTAGGACTGATTCAACCTGATGGGGAGATGTTAAAAAGTGAAAGTAAATTCAACACTACCTTCTAGGCACGAGGAATACCGGAAGTGAAAATTAGAATTGGAGACGAAAAAGATTCTTGTTTAGCTCTGGCTCTCATTCACTTGGGGTCAGAGATAAATGTTATCTCGAAGAAAATTTTTGATAAGTTTAGATGGCCAATTGACAAAGGGCATGGTTGGAGGATGAGAACAACCCAACAATGGCTCAGGTATTTTATTAGGTGCATGTGCAAATGTGCCTATAATGATAGGTGGTCTTAGACTCCACTATTGAGCGTGACAATCATGGACATTGTTTTTATGTCTCACCTAAAGATGTTTATAAATTTGAAAATGATTTAGTTTATACTCCTACAACTAGTTTACATTATATTAAAAAAGAAAACCTTACAAAAACATTTAGAAAACAAAATGAAAAATATTTTAGAGAATTAAGATTAATTTTACTTGATAAAAAAATTGAGTATATAATTGAACTCTCGAAAAGTACTACCTTACTAGAAGAGCTTGAATCTACTTCCCAAGAAAAATTAGAATCAAATCTTATTATTCTTAATTCTATTCAAGAATATGAGATTATTAGTGAATTCATCCTAGAACATGAAGTTAACATAGAAACTAAATACAAGAGAGTAGAAAAGAAAATAAAGCTTGTAGCTCAATGCTTACCTAAAGATAGTCATGATATATTTCGACGAGTATCTAATGATCCTATACTTAGAGACCAATCTAAGATAGGGCATACGTTTACAGAGGAGACTAAGAAATATATTAAATTCGGTGATAAATTTCTTTCAAAAATAGAAAAAGATAAGTTTAGAAAGATGATTGTTCATCATGGTGAAGCGTTTTATTTATTCCCACACAAAATAGGATGTGCAGACCCAAAGCTAGTAGCTCTTATGATTATTTTTTCTGTATTGCATATTCCTTGGAATCTTTGTCCGATACCAATTCCAAAGGATCATTTACGTGAGCTAATGAGACTACTAAAGGACAAGATTTCCATGAGAATCTTAGAACCATCCTTAGCACCATACTCCAATAGGTGGTTCACGGTATCGAGAAAGAATGGGAAGCTACACTTTATTGAGGATCTGCAACCTGTGAATAAACTCACTATTAGGAATGTAGGAACAAGTCCTATTGTAGATGAGTTTGCCGAGGCATTTGCCGGTCATTCCATCTACTCAATGGCAGACTTGTATTCAAGGTATGATTAGTTTCAATTAGCTATTGAGAGTCGAGATGTGACCACAATGAAGACTCCTTTGGGTTTAGTATGCATGTTTACTTTACCACAAGGAGCAATGAATTCTATGGCACACATGATGACTGCTATGAACCTAGTCTTACATGACTTTATTCTGAAAGTGACAATGCCTTTTGTTGATGAAATTCGAATAAAAGGGTGTGTGGAAAAAGAAAAAGATGAGAGTTTAGATTCATCTGGTTGTAGAAATTTTGTTTCGAGCCATATTTCCGATTGTGAAAAGATCTTTCAAAGATTTGAAGAGGTTGAAATAACTTTCTCCCTAGAGAAATCTACTTTTGGTGTTAATGAAGTGCTTATACTAGGGAATTTATGTGGTCATTACAGTCGCAAACCTTATCCAGCAATCTTTGATGCCATTAGTAGAATTTATGAGAAGTGTCACAATGTTAGTGAAGTAAGGAGGTTCTTAGGTGCATAGGTTTTCTATGTCATCTGGATCCCTCCCTTTGCTCATGTAGCAAACCCACTTTATGATTTATTACGAAAAAGAAAGAAATTCTTTTGGATTGATGAGCATACTAGTATGATGAGACTTCTAAAGCAATTGATTATCAATGCTTCGATCTTGAAACATATTGACTACTTAGGAAATAGGCCCGTAATCCTAACCGTTCACACTAGTCCTATTGGTATAGGATGGATCATTGGGTAGGATGATGAGAAGGAGCAAAGATACGCAGTTTACTTTGGACCAAAAATCTTACATGATACTCAAAGGAATTATGCTCAAATTAAGCGATAATTATGGATATTAGTTATAGCTTTAAAAACAAATAAGGAATACTTTATAGGAGCTAATGTAATAGTAGAGACTAATTGTATTCCGTTAATAGGTTTAATTTCCAACTGTTCGTCTCAAAATATAGCTATGTTATGATGGATAGCCTTAATTAAATTTATTTAATCCTCCTTTTGTACATATTGTTGGTAAACATAACACCATTGCTGATATGCTTTCAAGAGCAAAGTTTCACAATGACAGTGATGCATTCAATAAACATATAAGCTTAATTGTTTATGAAACATCTACTTATATGTATGAGAGATTTAGAGAAGATGATTATCAAGGAGAGTGGCGAGATATACGATACTATCTGAGTACATTTCAACCTATTCCAAGCTAGACCTCAAATCGATTCGGGAACATCAGGAAGAAGTCTTTCAACTTCTTCTTGAAAGATGGATATCTTTGCAGACATGCTAGAGGAAAGGTAAGAAACCCGCAAAGAGTACTAGGCTTAAAAAATTTTCAAGTGCAATTTATGCAAGAGATGCATGAAAGCCTTTGGTTTGGTCATAAAGGCTTTGTAGCTACGTATGAGAAGATTGGGGAAAGCTACTGGTGACCAAGGATGTATGTAACTGTTAAAGAATTTGTGAGCGCTTGGATTATGTGCCTATTACATTCATCTGTCAAGCATAGAGACCCCTTTGCATCCGACCTATCCACCTTGTATTCATTACAATTGGGTAGTCGACCTTGTGACCATGCCTAAAAGCAACAGTGGTATGAGATACATCATTCTTGCACGAGAAGATTTGGCAAATCACGTTGAGGGTAGAGCAAATCGTTCCAATACTACTTTTAATGTATGGCTATTCCTTTTAGAATAAGTAATATCTAGATTTGGATATGTAGAAAAAGTAGTAGCAGATCGAGATGAGCTAGATGCTAGAGAGGCAAGAGAGTTCTTTGCACATCATGGATTTCGATTGTGTCTTACGATTGGCTATAATCTCGATGAAAATGGAAAAATTGAATGACAGCATCCTTCCATAGTGAAGAATATTTCAAAAGCATGCTAAGGGGATATTGGACAATGGCCAAAATATCTCCCATTTGCTCTATGGACTGATAGAATGACATATATGAGAACAACTGGTTTTATGCCAGTTAAACTTATGTACTGTCAGAAGCGGATATTTCCCATACATACTCAGATAGTTAATTGGATGAGTCTAGATTGGGAAGACAATGTTTCAAGAGAAGAATTATTAGCATTAAGGATTAAACAACTAAAACAAGGTAATCAAAATTTAAAAGAAGCTATTAAAAAATTTAAAACATCACAATTGAAAAATAAAATATATTTTGACAAGAAACATCGAGTGAGACCGCAAACAATAGAAAGTGGGGATTGGGTGCTTGTACATGATAGTACTTTCGAGACTCAATATGATGCACACTGTAAACTAACTAAACGTTGGTTCATGCCATATGTTGTTGTCTCTATTTTTGAGACAAGTACACATAAATTATGAGAATTTGATGGTACTGTGTTAAAGAATGTGATTGCAAGAAAGAGAATAAATCTGTTTAAAAGAAGGACAAGGAGTAAGTTCGAGCTCGATGAAGACTTCCTCGAAGACAAAGATGAAGATGAAGAATAAATAGGTGAGTTAATTCTAATTATTCTTTATTGTTTATAAAAATGTTTCTTTTCATGCATTTCATAATAAGGGTTTTATTTTTTATATATATAAAGAAAAAGTTTATTAAAATTACATAAATAATAAAAAAGAAATTAAAGTAGGAATATGTATATAAGTTGAAGGTCTGATTTAGGGAACTTATAATGTGTTGTAAGGATAGGAGAGTGGAACACTTGACCTACAATCCTAAGTAAAAGTGAATTTTCTTTATATAAGTAGACTTCTTTATTTTGTGAGCTCGTTTAGCAAATGAGATCCTAGTGCTGATTGTAGCACACTTCTAGATCCTATCCTCTTATTAGGGGTTAAGCCTTTCCCCTTAAACAAAAAATTTGCAAAGAAAAAAAAAAAAAGAAAAATGAGAACATGAAGCAGTACATTAATGGCTGCTGCAAGATCGAAAAAAGAAAAAGAAAAAACAAAGAAAATAGAGAAAGAAAAAAGAAAACAAAGAAAAAGAAAAATTATTATGATTCAGTTTTAGTCTCAAAACCACTTCTGAAATACATTGCAGGCTATATGAGGTAGAGGTCTGCTGTAGAAGAATTAGTTAGATCTATCTTATGGTAGACGTCTAAGAAATAGAAGAAAACATACTTACATACTTTATTTTACTTGTGAACACGTAATGGAATGGTACGTACCACGACTCTCTAAATGACCGTTATAGGATTTTCTAAATTTGTATTTTTGACTATATGCATTGATCGAAATGATTTCCAATTCATATTTTCATAATTTTCTGAATTTTCTTTATTATCTGAAACTTAATTTGATGAAGCATTTTTAATCATCATATTTAGAGTTATTTATTAAACTTTTTCCAAAGAATTTGATGATGCTTTCCATTGAATGCATGTTGGCCCATCGAGGATGATGTCTAGGTTTGGTGGGGGTAGATGTCGGAAGGATTTCCTCACTCGAATTAACATATGGAAAAATAAAAATGTTTTGATTCAAAGTTGATTAATTGATATCTCTCTCATATATTTTTTAATGCATTGGTTTAAATTGACTTAACTTTTCTCTTGGGTATCTGCAGGCAAAAGAAGAAAATATTTTCTAAACTGAGAATGAAGGATTAATTGAACCCTTATTTGGACTCTTCATTTTATGTCCATTTATATGTTCATGAGATTACTAAGTGACTTTATGTGTGTCCATGATCATATGAGGATATCTATGTGAGAATGAAGGACAATTTAAGTATGGATATGTATATGTGACTAAGTTTATAGGGTGTACATCTATATATATGTGAATCCACTTAATAATGTATGTGTTCATGTGTCTATGAGTGTGCGTGTAATATATGAATGTGAATTTATGCCTATATGTATGTATTTGCATATGTATACTTAAAAGGTACATATGTGTGCACCTATATCTATGTGTTTATGTATTTTTGCCTACCTAAGCATGGGTATATATATGGAGTTTCATGATGTATGTCAGTACAATCAAACCTATGAATTAGTTAGATTTCCTTAAGGGAGCATGTATGTGTATGTGTGTTAATATGTTTGTTTGTATGCCTAGGTGTTTAAGTTTATAAGATTTAATATATGTGCACCATGTGAATAGAATCATGTTACATGAACTTTAATTGTGCATCTCCAAGTGACTAACCCAAAGTGCCTATATATGGTCTAGGGAAATTAAGAATATATAGGTTAATATAGTAATCTATATTATATAATTTTTAATTTCCTCAAAAATACTTTAGTATAATTAATAAATGAATAAGAAAAATGAATTTCTATTATTAAGAAATATGGTAAATATATGATTATTAGTAAATTACCTAATCTATGTGTGTGTATGTTAAAGTGAGAGTTATTATTAGTCTATTCCTACGTGTGACTAAGTTAGAATATAGTATGCATGAGATAGTATATGTTATGTGTTAGTTAAGACAAGGAAAACATGCGCTTGTATGAACCTATATATATATATATATATATATATATATATATATATATATATATATATATATATATATATATATATATATATATATATATATATATATATATATATATATATATATATATATATATATATATATATATATATATATATATAAGATATTAACAATGTTAATTCCTAATGATGTCTCTACAGGTACGTCAAGAAACACACACACACACACACACACAGAGGATTCATCTGCTCCTCCCCCCTCCTCCATCCACACCAGTGGTGCACACAAAGTTAGAGAGAGAGAGTGAGAGGAGAGAGAGAGGAATGATGTGCTCCTCCCCCCTCCTCCATAGCCATGCTGCCAGAGAGAGACACACAGAGAGAGAGAGAGAGAGAATCACCTATATGCATGTATATGTTTGTATCTATGTATATATGTGCATGTATGTATGTGCATATGTATATGTGTTTATGCGTGTATCTACATGTGCATGTGTAAGTGTACATGCATATGTATGTGTATGTGCATGTGTATGTGTGTATATGTATGTATGCATGTGCATGTATATGTGTCTACTATGTGTGTGTACGTATGTGCATGTATATGTGTGTGTATATGTATGTATGTACATATGTATATGTGTATATGCATGTATGTGCATGTGCATGTGCAAGTGTATATGTGTATGTATGCATATGTGCATGTGCATGTGTATGTGTGTGTATATGTATGTATGTGCATGTGCATGTGTAAGTGTATATGTGTATATATGTATATATGTGTATGTGCGTGTGTATGTGTATGTGTGTATATGTATGTGCATGTATATGTGTACGTGTATGTGTATATGTGTGTATGTGCATGTATATGTGTATACGTATGTATGTGCATGTGTGTGTATGTGCATATGTGTGTGTATCTATGTGCATATATATGTGTATATATGTGTATGTGTGTATATATATATGTATGTGCATATGTATGTGTATATATATATATATATATATATATATATATACATATATATATATATATATATATATATATATATATATATATGTATGTATATATATATAAATATATATATATATATATATATATATATATATATATATATATATATATATATATATATATATATATATATATATATATATATATATATATAAGTGTATGTATAAGTGTATGTATATGCATGTGTATATGTATGAAATATGCATGTGCATGTGGATGCATTTCCATTTGTATCCATGTGCATGCATGCGAATTTGCACGCATGTGGATGTGCATATACATGTATTTAAGTATATGTTAATGTGTGTATATGTATGTTTATATATGCAATAATGGATGCATGCAAGTCTTTTTATGTGGTTGTAGAAATGTTTGTGCATATGCATGTGTATGTGTAAGTGTATGTGCACATATATATGTGTGTATATATGTGTGTGTATGTGCATGTGTATATGTTGGAACCTACATCTTCATCATGTATAAATGTATATATGCATATCGATAAGTGTGAGTATGCTAACTAATGAAAATAACACAATTCAAATGATATACAAAGAATGGAAATTGTACTTACAATAATTAGCCATATGTTTCTTCTAGTTAGCTTCCTAAATAACCTTCAATAAAGAGAGAGAGAGAGAGATAATTCAAAGAGAGAAAGAGGTAGAAAGAGAGAAACAAAGATAGAGAGAGATAACACGATAGATATTAGACAAAACAACAATTCTGCAAGCAATTGTTTCAGCTCGTAAGTGCAGTGCAATTGCAAGTGTTGGAGAGCTCTTCAATCAAATGCAAGTAAATGTGGATCCAAGAGCCTCCAATGTTTTAATTTTTTTTGTCAAAAACGCATCATGTAAGCGATGCTAAGGCGTCGTAAATGCCCATGCACATAGTGTTGCATAAGTGATGATAATTAGCCTCACTTATGTGATACAAATTTGCATCACTTATGTGACACTTTTTTAAATCGTCACTTTAGCGATGCTCAATGTGAGCATCCCATATCCGATCGTGCCCCACGTCAATAAAAATGTCGAATTTTTCATCGTTTAACTGATGTTCTATGCTTGATTCTTATTGTGATGCTTTATGTAATTTTATAGTGATGAAATTGTGTCCTATTAACTGTTGCTATGCCGCTGTATTCCTGGTAGTGCACAAAGTTTGTTTTCCTACCTCATAAGGCATGCTAACATGAATTTTTTTATAATCACAAAATATAGAGGTGATTTTCGTATTCAAACAGAGCGGATAATTCCCTACATAATGAGGTCTAGAAAATCCAAAGCATTTTACTTTATTAAATTTAAGAAAGTCACACCAAACTTTTGAAATTGCTCTATAACCCTTTCTATTGATTCCAACTCCTTCACAAACCTCTTGAATTTGACATGGTTCTAGTAACAAATTCATTTCTTTCATGAGTTTTTGGAAAATAAATTGTTTCAACCATATATTTCCATTCAGTTTCAACAAATGTAAAACATCATTCTGACTCATAATTTCATTACAAAAAAGTACATGCTCAAAGCTTATCAACATGTTTAAACCTAGCACATTTGTTACATGATCTCTTATAGCAAGAGTTGATCTGCCCAACTAAGCCCTTTATGACAAGTGAACCCGACGTAAACCTATTCCATGATAATGTGGCAAATTAAGAGGTACCATTTCAAGCAATTCTTGGCATTTATACTTGTATTTTCCTTCCTTGCACATGCAAATATGAAGATGAAATCTATTTTTGAAACTGTTCTTTATGATATGGAGTAGCGAATAATTGCATCGATGGAGGGAAAAGTGTACTCCAAGATCGACTCATTAACTTCATGTTTTTCACTTTTCACTACAGTAATATAAGAAATTGCTGGAGTTACTAAATCATTAAATATGCAATTCAATCAAGCGTTTGGGAATTTAGAAGGAACTGTTCACAATGAACTTTTAAGCGTGAAAGAAAGTATTGATAGTCTATCTAAACAAGTGAAAGAAATTGCAACATGAAAGTGCATGAACATCAAGTATGAAATTTCTCTATTGAGATTCCTAATAAAGAAACACGCATTTGACCATTAAAGATCTACTCCTAGGGCCAAACATAGAAGATTATGTCGACCTATAAGATGTTTTTACTGTGATCAATTTGGCCATATGTTTTGGAAGTATAATGCCTATGAGAATGCTTGTAGATTTAAATTGGTCACTGAAGTTGGAAGAGAAATTTTTAATTACCATGAAAATTTACCTGTGCACTTAAACTTAGGAGGAGGTGCAATCCAAGATTATTTTGAGGACACAAAATCTAAGCCAAGAACATTTGAAAGATTTTGCAAACAATGGAGATCAAAGAGATATGATGATAAGAAATCTTTTAAACAAGAGACTAAGATGCAAATTGATAATCAAGTTAAAATTGTTGATGAAAAGAAAGCTGACAAGTAAAATTGGATAAATGAAAAGCTGAGAAATCTTTTTCAAAAAAGATTGGCAGAGGATGATCAAGAATTTGAAAGGTAAATAGAATTGAAAAAGAAACATGACAGAAATCATGTAGTATGTGATCCATAGATTCTAGAAAATTACACATTATTTCATCAAGAAAAGCTTAAAAATTTGGAAGCTCATTTGAAGCATGATATTAAAAATCAAGATAAGAGTTAAAGTGAACATGAGGAAATAAATAAAATTGATGAGTTTGAGAGTACAAATAATGAACAAAATATTGGAAAAAGGAGAAACAAGGAATTGAAGATATTCTCAAACAAATTGAACAAAATATAAAAAAAGCATCAAAATCTTCTAAACCTTTGCCTATGCATAAAAGAAAAGTTTGAAGATGATCCATTATGGACCATGAAGAGATGAACCATAGACAAAACATGATTGAAGATGATTCATGAAGTGATCCATACATAGAACATGATGAGAGAAATTATAGTTAGGCTGAATTGTAAAGCATGTTTTTCTATACTAACTTTAATGTTTTTCATGAGACAGGAACGAACTTCTTGAAAATTATCTTTAACGATAACAATGGTTGAGATTATTGAGAGCTATTTTGAGTAATGAGAGAGATTATAATGATGAGCATGAGATTCATTCATAGTTTCCCATTTCAAATTTCCATTTTCTACACCATGACGAGAAATTTGCACTTAGAGTGTGCATGAAAAGATGCAAATTCACATTGTTTTAAGTCCCCATAAATGCACATCCTTTTGCACTTCTAAAATAATCATGAGAAACAAATTCGATTTTAAATATTAACCTGATCTTTGAAAACCCATTTACCCCATTTGCACCATGATTATTTGTAAAATGCACTTAAATTATACATGATGGGGTCAACATCAAGGCATGTTTTGAGCTTTACCTATGTATTATGAGTGATGGAAAGGATTTATGCATCTGCGCATAAAATGTATGGAAGTGAGTGAAAATATGTCTTTCAACGAATGCCAAATACCTTATGTTTTGCACCATATTTTGAACATGCATTTTCTAAGTACGGAAATGATAGGGCTACATTATACTACCTTCCATAGGAACATTAATTATCTTCCTATGAACTTGACAAATGATTTCAAATTCAATGTTCCCATGAGATGACAGTTTATCTTTGAAGCAAAAAAGTGATTTTCTAGATTGGCCCATCGAGAATGATGTGTAGGTTTAGTATGGGTGAATGTCAAAGAGATTATCATCTCTACATTACTTTGGTGCAAAACCCATTAAAGAGTGAACTCTTGGAATTTGGTCATAGAGTACAAATTCTATGAAAACAATTTCGATCGATACTTTAGTCTTTTAGCTTCTAAAGCTAGAGGTGATAGAAAATATTATTGAACCCATGTTGTTCCATGATTGTGTGAATACCCATATTATATGCATGTGAACCTAAGAGCTTAACTATGAAACCACTTACTTCAATAAAGTAAAGACATGTACCTAAATAAAAAACAAAACAAAATCAATCAAAACGTAAATCATAAAACAAAACAAAACACATTAAACTTACGATATCAAAAGCTAATCGTATTCTTCAAATGCATGAGAAAATATCTTCTATATAATGAATGCCTATGCTCACTTTGGAGGCATCCAATCTTGTGAAGATCTAGCATTGAAGATAGGAGGAGCATCACTTATTTGGAAAATCTTGAAGAAGTTCAAGGATTAGAGGAGAAGCTAACATCGTTGAAGAAGGAGGAGGCTATCTTCTTCTATTCAGAGGAAGGAATCTCTGTACACTTTCGTGAAGTGGTGGAGATAACTATACACATCTAACTTATGGAGGTGGACCTATGCACATGATGAAGAATTGATGAACTTTATGAAGGAACACTATGATGAAGTATGAGTTTATAACATGTATTTTTTTTCATTATTATCAATTATAATTATATGAAGGATTATTATGAATCAAATTCTTTTCTTTAAAATAATCCCCTACCTCATTCCTTTAAATTCCTACCACAATTATCTTTTCTATTCTCTTTTATCATAATGAATTGTACAAGCTATTTAATTTATTTCCATGATCTCATCTGTCAATCTATGGGTGTCTATATTTAAATTCTACCTTGTAACTTGCCCCAAGAACCCCACATGTACCATCTATTTGGAACACTAGCACATTGGAGTTTGACGGAATTAAATCCATCAGATTTGCTCAGTAGAAGGGAAATGAACCGAATACCTAGGTCTTTTCATGCACCTTTTCTAACCTGCAAAAAAAAACTCTAGATTACCTGCCTTAAAATTGTTGAAGTGATCTAAGATTTTAGATATATGTATCATGGTGTATAAGCTTTCCAATATGCTATAGAACACCTTCATTCGATCTGTTTAGGTGAGTCAGTAACTCTGTACCAAATAGGCTATGTAGAGATGTAGGATATTCAAAAATTAGGGTTATAGAGATACACCGGTTTTTCTACAGATCAAGTTGATTTCTAGAATCCCTCTTACATAAAGTAAGAAATATATATAAGCTATAAAATGCACTTTAAATATCTTGAATTGGATATGTATGCAAGGATTTGCACCTATTATAAGCAAACTATGTCTATACCTACAAGAGACTAGATGGGCTGTGGGCTTGATAGCTCCTCGTTGCTCCTCCTCTATGCATGTAATGCCCTCCTCTATGTTTTTCCTGCCTTTGATAGCTATGTTTGAGCTCCTTGAGCATTGGATGATTCTCCCCTTGAGCCTCCTTGAGTATATGTCTCTTGGTCTTGAATGACCTACATTATATTCATTTGGTGTCTCTTCACCTCCTTTTCCATCACCTCTCCCAACTTTTCCATCACCTTAGGATTGTGTTGCCTGACCTTGCTCGACCTTGAGAGTACTTTAAGTGATCAAAGTTGTGACTTTTGTCCACAATAAGGTTTTTTGACCCCTTTTTCCACCTAGAGCTTCCATAGTTCACATTTTCAACACTCCCCCTCAAGCTAAGGTGGTAGTGTTTATATCAAGTAAGCTCATAACATTTGAAAATGTGTTAACTTGATCACATCCAAGCTTTTGGTGAAGATATCTGCAACTTGGTCATTTCTACCTAAAAAATGAACAATAATGTCCCCACTTGAAACCTTTTCCCTTACATAATGGTAATGCACCTTAATGTGCTTTTTGATTGCATGATACATGGGATTGTTATCAAGATGTAGTCTTGAAATTTTATCTCCATAAAATAGAATAGGTCCAAGTTGCATACCAAAATCTTTAAAGAGCTTCTTTAGACACATTGCTTCACATGTAGCAAGGGCTAAAGCTCTATATTCACTAACTATTGAACTCAATGCAATTGTGGGTTGCTTTTTGCTCGTTCGTGAAATTGCTTTTGTACCTAGCATGGAAACATAGCTAAAATTTGACCTTCTATCATTAACACTCCCTACCCAATCTGCATCACTCCTTGCCTTTACTTGAAGTTCTTCATCATACAAGTATAGCAACCCATAACTAAGTGTACTCTTCACATACCTTAACACTCTCTTTGCATGATTTAGATGTGTATTTGAGGCTACACACATGAACTCAAAGAGAACTCCAACGATGTAGCACAAATCAAGCCTTATGAGTGTAGCATAGATCAATGATCCAACAATGCTTATGTATACTATAAGCTCTTCTAACTTCTTTCCATCTTCATTGCTTAACTTGACATTTGAATCCATAGGTTGATCTATTGGTTTGCAATTTGTCATGCCAAACCTAGAAAAAACATCTATAAGATACTTCTTTTGAGAGAGATAGATACCTTCTTTCCCATAGATCACCTCAATGCCAAGAAGGTACTTAAGCACACCTAAATCTAAGATTTTGAGCTCTCTTGCAAGATTCTCTTTGATGGTACTTAACCCTACATCATCATCACTTGTCAGAAGGAGATCAGCTACATATATAAATATCAAACATATGTTGTCATTTGTTTTCTTCATATACAAGGATGGGTGTGCATAACTTGGAGAGAAACCACATCTCCTAAAGAAGTCTACTAGCCTCTGATTCCAATCCTTGGGGACTTTTGTAGGCCATATAAGGACTTCCTCAACCTAGAAACATAGGTAGGATTTTTTGGATCTTCATACCCTTGAGGTTGTTCCATGAACACCTCTTCATGTAACTCACCATTCAAGAAAGCATTCTTTATATCCATCTGGTAGATAGGCCACCTCCTTGTTGCACATAGGCCTATGAGAATTGTAATGGTAGTGTTGTTTGATAGAGGGCTAAAATTCTCCTCATAATCCACCCTTTGCGTCTTTGTGAAGCCTTTGGCTACTAGTCTAGCCTTGTACCTTGCCAAGCTCCCATCTAAATTCCTCTTGGTCTTGTAAACCCACTTGTTTTCAACTATCTTCATGCCTTCCTTCTTGGGTACTAGTTCACAAGTTTTTTTCTTTTTAAGAGCTTTGAAATCTTCATAGATAGCCTTCCTCCATTTTGCTTTTTTCTTTGCCTCCTCATAAGAATTTAGTTCTTGATCTACAATTACATTCATCATGTATGCATAGTGCTTTGCCATGAAAGAACCATATGTATACCTTTGTGTGGGTGCCTTCTTCCTTGTAGAATTCCTCTCTTTACCTTTGGGATATTTTTTCTTGAGTCTATTGAGATTTACTTTACGAGTAATCAAATCCTCAAGCTGTTCCTCTTTGGACTCCTCTTGAGCTTCCCTAGTGTCATAGTCTATCTCTTGTAGTCTTTTATACTTTGAAGTAGGGGATAGTCTTTCATAATCATAAGTGTAAGAGTGATCATATGAGTGTACCTTAGATGTAGAAACATCTAGTCCATTGAGTGTGATTGTCTCTTTAGGTTGAATGTGACATCAAATTCTACCTACTTCTCTTGATCCTTTTCATCCAACTTTGCCTTGCCCTTGTCTCGATACCGTGAGATTTATTCATAAAAAAAAACATCTGTTGACACATATAGCCTCTTTGAAATAGGGATGTAGCACATGTAGCCTTTTTTTTCACTTGAGTAGCCAATGAACACACATTTATCACTCTTGTGCTCTAACTATGTTCTAAATTTACTACAAACATGAACAAAGCTTACACATCCAATTACCTTGAGGTACTCTATGGTTGGTTTCTTGCCATAATCGAATTCCTGTGGAGTCACATTTTGCAAACCACCTGTTGGAACCCTCTTTATCAGCTAACCAGCTGTAGTCACAACCTCAACCCAATAAGATAATTGTAACATACCTTCATCTATGATACATGTAGCTATCTTAACCAAATGCCTATTCTTCCTCTCTGCAACACCATTCTGCTGAGGGGTGCACCTGCATGTAAAATGCATCTTTATGCCATTGTCTTGGAATTGCCTTGTGAAATCCTTGGAGAAGTACTCTTCCCTCCATTTGACCTTAGTTTCTTGATGTGTGCTGCTCATTCTTTGTCAACAAGGGACCAAAACTTTTGAAATCATGAGAATACTTCTGATTTCTCCTTGATAACATATAGCCATAGCTTTATTGAGTGGTCACCAATGAAAGTGACAAAGTATCTAGCTCCTACCAATGAATTCTATTTGCTAGGGCCCCATACATTTGAGTGTGTAATCTCCAATAGCTTAAAGGATCTATACTCACTCTTTGGAAATGGCTTCCTTGGTTGCTTACCTAGATGACAAGCATCACAAAACTCATGTAGTCCTTGGCCTTAAAATTTGATAGTCCCTACAATAAACCTGCTTTGCACATGCCTTTTAGCTTAGGAAGATTGATATGTCCTATCGTCTTGTGCCAAAGATAAATCTCAGCAACCCTTTTGTTACCAATCATCACATAACATACCTTGTTGTGTGTAGGAGCATCATCTAGTGTAAACAATCTACCTTATTTCCTTCCCTTGGCAATGACCTTGCCTTCTTGCTTCACCAAATGGCATCATTTTTCATCAAATATAACATGCATACTTCTCTCTAACATGTGTCCTATAGAGATACGGTTCTTGAAAATAGATGGAACATAGAGTACTCTTTAAGAGTCTTGATAGATTCACCTTCCCCTAGCTTCACGTCTCCCACATGTGTATTGGGATGCTCAATGTTATCTACCCTCTCCGCACAACCTTTTGAGCTTGGGACCTACATATGAACAAAATATTTCTCCATACATGATGTGATTAGAGCAACCAGAGTCTATGTAGCACTTTGTATCCTTGGTATCACTAGTGTACCCATGTCTCATGGCTAGATCTCCTTCTCATCATCATTCTTGGAGTTGTTAGCATAATTCCCTTGCTCCTCCTTCTTCTTTCCTTTGTCATCCTTGTACACGCAATTTGAGGAAATATAATTTTTCTTACCACATATAGAACAATTTTTACCTTGATGAGGGTGCTGATATATTTAGGTAGTGATGTGTGTGAATACACTAACATTGCTAAGGCACTTTTTTCCCTCTTTAGGAGGTTTTTTCCCCCAGATTTTATATATGTCGATTACCCTAATGGGTCATTTTTTTTGTACATTCGTGTGGTAGTGCATTCAATCTTTTGTGTTATGCTCCAAGCTTCTTCTTCTTCCTCGTGCTATTCACATGCTTTGATAGACCTTGAACTCCAACAATCCGTATGAGAGTAGGCCACTGCTTCATCTATGGCATCATCATCACCCCTTAGGTCATAGCATCAGATACACATGAAATTTGGTGAGCATACTCAGGGCGATTATGAGATCAAAACAGCTCTCTTATGTGGCACCAAAACCACGATGTGAGCACATTCCGACCTCCAAACGCACTATCACAGCACTTGCGTAGGCTATTTCATCTTTTTATGCCAAAGATATATAGAGGTTTTGTTTTGCCATTATAAGCATCTCGAGGTCTGCTACACATTTAGTAGAACTTGTCAGGGTAATTCTATTCAACTTTTTTAGATCAATCATTTTTTTGCATAAGGGAATTTTAGTTAGTAGCCATGGTTGAAAGTAGTGTGACCCATCATATAATCCTACAATGGTTTTTTGTGCCATCCAACTTATCCTAAAGATCCAACATACAAAATACATCACAAAAGGACTATGGAATATTGTGTAGGGTGTTGAAGAATATCCTATTACACTTGCAAATACAGGTGCTGAAGCTGATGCAACTTTGGTGGAAGATGACGATGTTAGATTTATTTAGACCTCCATGGTCTACCATTGGTCTGCCTGCATTTGGTCAAGGACCCTAGCCGCGTCAAGGACCAGAGCTCAAGGGAGCCAAAGCTCTAGCATGGATGTTTGAGGTTATTCCATCTCCTCAGAGTGGCCATATGAGGAGTGTTTGGACCTTAGAGAATATTCAAGATGTGCCAGGGGCAAGGGCTATTTAAGGTTCGGAGGAGAGTGGCAGGTACCTAATTGGGATCTTTCATTTTGTATTAGAGCTTGAGTGAGAAAGGGGAAAGTCTTAAGGAAGAGGCCACTTCATCATCTTGCTGAAGATTTTTTGTGGGGAAAGGAGGAGATCATGCATGTACATTTTGGGACGTTATCTAAGAATTTGTGCAGAGTCTAGAGCTTGAAAGAGAGTCTAAAAACAAAGAAATTTCTTCAACATCTTGGTGTCCACCAATTCATACATCAAGTAAGCTTCACCAATTTTCGCATTACATCACACTCACGTTCACATGAGGCAGTGGAGCTTGAGAGCATTCCTTTGCTCTCTCTCTCTCTCTCTCTCTCTCTCTCTCTCTCTCCTCATGAGACCATGGATATATGCATTCCACGTGCTATATAAAGCTTTTTTAGGTGCCATGATAAGACTATGTGGGATTTCAGCTCCACCATGCGTGCTCATAGGGAATCTTGTAGAATTTGAGAGAAGGGGAGAGAGAGAGAGAGAGATAGATAGAGAGAGAGAGAGAGAAGAGGGAGTACTCTGATTTGACCCCCTGAAATTCCTACCAAGGTGCACCAAAATGGCCATATCTTGTGCTAGGAATATCCAAATTGAGACATTCAAAATCTTAAAGATTCCTTGCTTCAAGAGCTTACCAATGATAGGTCAATTGATAGGTTTTTAGTAGATATGAGCATCTATATTGAGCTTGGGAGTTGATTGAATAGTATCATGAGGGACTCTTTAGGCATGAATTAATTCTCATATCTTTCATAGATGTTTTTGGATATGGTTTCTTTTGATACGAGATAACTTCCCTCATCTTTATCTTCATTTAGGATCATAAAGAGCATGTCAAATCTTAAATTTTTTATAGAAAATGAAGTAGAGGAAACGAAGAGATGGTTATTCATAGCTACTCTATTAGGATACATTAGATGTTGAAATTCTTCATTGATTGATTTTGCTGAATGAGTTTATGGATTGAATAAAGAGTGAACATTCAATTTTACATGGAAGTTCATTAAAATTTAGTTGTATGAATTTGAAGATACAATTAGTATTACAACTAGATGTTTACAAGAGAACAAGTGGATGTATGCATTGAAAAAAGGAAATATGATTTTAGTAATCTATGAACATCACTTTTGCATGCACTCACCAAACAATTTGTCCTAAATATATATATATATATATATATATATATATATATATATATATATATATATATATATATATATATATATATATATATATATATATATATATATATATATATATATATATATATATATATAGCATTTAGACTTTTCTATGTGTGTTTTGTTAGAACTAGGACCAATGCATAATTTGCTTGTTGTAAATAAATACATTCATGATGGACGATTTGTTGCCATGAATGTTTTTATTACTCATGAAAACATATTTATGCATATCACTTCACTATATGGTTTTAGTATAGCGGAGTTAGCTCAAATGCATAGTAAAAAGCATGAAAGTATCTTTAATTTGTTGTTTGTGAAACTTGAAATGGTACTATTGCATGTTGTGATAATCATAAAGTCATGTAAGAATCTCCAATTGCCATGAAAATTTGTACGATGGTACTTGATATAGTTCTTAACCTGCTAGTACTATTGCATGTTGTGATAATCATAAATTCATGTAAGAATCTCCAATTTCCATGAAAATGTGTACGATGGTACTTGATATAGTTCTTAACCTGCTCACCAAGGTTTATGTTTTTTGGAGTTATTTTAGTAGGTCAAAAGATTCCAATACTTTACAGCTATTGTTTCTTGGAACAGCCTCTTAAATGTTGATAGGGGTGTCTTGTTAGATTCATATCTCTTTATGAATATATCCATTCGGAGAGTTTTCTATTAGGTTGTAAGGCTTACCTATGGTAGTTTGTGTCATCCAAAGCTTATTACATTTGGAGTTATGAGTTAAGGGAAAAGTGAAATTCTCTCTAGTCATGGTCCAGGGAATTATCTCTAGCAATTTGTTGCAGGTGTGTAGAAACATTGGTGTTCCAATGAGAGTTCTATTGATTTAAGCATTTAGAATTTTCTATGTTTGTTTTGTTAGAACTAGGACCAATGCATACTTTGCTTGTGGTAAATAAATAAATTCATGATGGACGATTTGTTGCACATGAATATTTTATTACTCATGAAACCATATTTATACATGTCACTTCACTATATGGTTTTATTATAGCTGTGTTAGCTCAAGTGCATAGCAAAAGCACGAAAGTATATTTAATTTGTTGTTTGTGAAACTTGAAATTGTATTGCTGCATGTTGTGATAATCATAAAGTCATGTAGGAAGCTCCAATTTCCATGAAAAGTTTTATGGTGGTACCGGACCTAGTTACTAACATACTCAGCAACTTTTATGTTTTTTGGAGTTATTTTAGTAGGTCAAAGGATTCCAATACTTCAGAGTTGTTGTTTCTTGAAACACCCTCTCAAATGTTGACAGGGGTGTCTTGTTAGAGTCCTATCTCTTTATGGAAATATCCATTTGGGGATTCTTTTATTGGATGGTAAAGCTTGCCAATTTTAATTTCATTCCTCCACATTTCATTACATTTGGAGTTATGAGTTAAGAGAAAAGGGAAATTCTCTCTAGTCATTGTGTAGGGAATTCTCTATGGCAATTTGTTGTAGGTGTGAAAAAACATTGGTGTTTCTCCCAAACCCTTTGAACAAATGATATGAAATTTTGATATGTGTTGAAATATAAAGTTAACATGCTCATTTATAAGTTTCATTTGATGTTGATAAGATTTGAAAGACCTTATGGTAATTTTAGCTCTCTGGTCCCTCTGGTGAGAACTCGCTAGAGAAGTGTGCAGAGGTCTGGTCATTATGCAATTTCTCTTTAATTGCAATGTCCAATTAAGGTATACACTTTTGGATATGTTGTCTAACTATGCGATCTTAGTGCTCACCAAATTTGAAGTCCTTTGGGATTCATTTGGGGAGTCTATGGTTATGATCTTTCCTGTGGTCTAATTTTTGAGTAGTGCAAAATGTGCTGGTGTGGTAGATACTGATTTTCTTGTTTCTCTCTTTTGGATAGTGATATTTAAATAAAAATTGGTATTCAAATAAATTCTTAGATGCACTTTCCAATGCTCCAAACCACACTAAATTTGAAGTTCATTTGATAGGTCTACGTAGTGGCTCTTAGGAGCTATGCCTCACTCTCATGACCTCCTCTACATAGGTATAGGTTTGCACAGCTTTGGTCATACATTCATGATCATATATCCAATTCATTGGATTTCACCTGGAGGTGAAAGCTAACTATCACGGCTATGTGTATATCAAAAAGGGTTATTTTTTGATATATTTAAGTGCTTTTGATATTCTGGTCTTTTTACAAGTACTCCACTTTTTGACATAAGAAGCTAGAGGAAGTTATTAAAGACTTTAAATTGTAACTTTTAGAGAAACATCACTTTAATTTAACATGTAATAGATTGCTAATTTCTATAGGATCTTTTATAAGGATTCTCAGAAATTTATTAGTTTGTATAGCTTATACTTGGCGCTTATCGCTAGATGTATTTCAGAAATTTGGCATTGCTTTTATTGTCATCATGTAGACTTGTATAGGACTTAGGTTTTGTTGTGGGATCAATGTATGGGATTGAGAGAGGATCTAGAATATATCTTGTGATTCATGTTTTACACGAGCGACCTATCCATTAGGAATATCATTATTTTCGTATTACTTTTTGCATTCACATGACTTATTAGTTGATCCTTTTTGAGCTACTATGGATAACACCACATCTAGAACATTCTTAACCTTCTTAGTGACTGTTATATTTCAGATGGATTATTTATCTTTAGATGGAGGATCCATCTTAGTGTCTGTAGCTAGAAAATCAAAATCCGAAGGAGATGATGGAGTGGATGGCGAGGACTACTACCTCTCCACCACCATCGCTACTAATATCTTCTTCTCTTTCTTAGGACACATCTTCTAAGCATGCCAACCTAGGCATTCATAACAAAGGCCCTCACGGCGAGCCTTTTCTTTCTATTGCTCTGTTAAATTGGATCTCCGAAAAGCACTATCTACCATGGATGCACTTACTTTTCTCTTCCCATGGCTCGCAATCTGAATGACATCCATTTGTCTGTTACATGCTGGAATTGAAGCTATAGGCTTCTGGAATCTTGTCTAAGTGTTCTTTTGTCCAAAAGGTTGCACTTGAGAGTGTTTTCCATCCTCCAACACGAAGGTAAGTTCTACTACCTCATTTAAGGTGTGGCAGTGTGCCTTACGCACAAGTGGACACAATCTCTCCCTAAGCCCAAGAACAAATTTATACACTTGGAAGAAAATCAGGCACCTGATCTAGAATCTTCAACAAGATTTCCCTATATTTGTATGCATACTCTTGCACTGAAAGTTGTCTCTACTATAGAAGAAACCATGCATCTAGAGCCTTGGTACGCTCATCTGGAGTAACAAAATTATTGTAAACCTTAACTTTAAATTGTGCCCAAGTGGCTAGTTCTGTCTTATCTTGCGCTGTTTTCCTCCACCACCCATGAGCACCATCCATCAAACTGTAAGTGGCATGCTGCATTTTCTGTTTTTCATCCTCAATATCATAAAGCTAATAACACTGTTCCCACTTACTTATCCATTGCTCCACCGCATTTGCTATCCTGGCACTAACTTGTCTATGGTACTTCTGTAGATTTAAATCTTTCACTTGCCATCTGACATCTCTACGAGAAGAAGCCTCAACATCTCCTAATGGTATTTTTGAACTAGATGGTTCAACAGATGGAGCTTCCAGCTACATAGGTGTGTCGATGGGTGGTACCTCTGGTTTATTAATTGCTTGGAGGATCTTCTGAAGGGTATCCTCCATGCCTTTAACTTCAGCATTGAGATTTGTAATCTTCATATAATAAGGTCGTTCAAGCTCGACCTCTTCCATGGGAGTTACAATCTCATCAAGATTCATTCTAAAGAAAAAACATAGAACAACTAAAAGGTCATGTGAATGCAAAAGGTAATACCAAACTAATGATATTCCTAATCGATTGGTAGCTCGTGTAAAACCTGAATTACAACATATATTCTAGATCCTCTATCAATCCCATACATTGATCACACAACAGAACCCAAGTCATATACAATTCTACATGATGACAATACAAGCAATGGCAAATTCCTAAAATACATCCGACGATAAGCACAAAATATAAGCTATAAAAACTAATAAATTTCCAAAAATGTAAAAATAAATGACCCTATACAAATCATCAATCTATTACATGTTAAATTCAAGTGACTTTTCTCTAAAACTTACAATTTAAAGTCTTTGATAACTTCCTCTAGCTTCTTATGTCAAAAAAAGTCATACCTGTAAAAAGACCAGAACATTAAGTACTTAGATATATCTAAAAATAATGCTTTTTGCTATACACATAGCTCTAAACATTAGCTTCACCTCCAAGTGGAATCAAATGTATTGGATCTATGCTCACGAATTTATGACGAAAACGCTGCAAACCTATGTATATGTAGAGGAGGTCTTAGGAGTGAGACATAGCTCCGAAGATCCACTGAGTAGACCTATCAAATGAGCTCCACATTTAGTGAACTTTAGGTCAGTCGAAAGCTTATGAAAGCATCTATATGTATAGAAAGTTTCATTTAAAAAGCACTCTCCAACAAAGAGAAACAAGCAAAATAGTGTCTGCAACACCTGCACATTTTGCACTACTCAGAAATTAAACCAGTGGAAACATTATAACCATATGTTGATATACTTAGGTAGTGATGTGTGTGAACACACTAGGACCATCGAGGAACATTTTTCCCTCTTTAGGAGGTTTCTTTCCCCCAGCTTGTATATACACCTATTACCCTAACAGGATACTTATCTTTGTACATTCTAGTGGTAATACATTGTATTGTGTGTTGAGCTCCAAGCTTCTTCTTCTTCCTTGTGTTGTACGCGTGCTTTTGCAGACATCTAACTCGAACACTTGATATCAGCGCAGGTCAACGCTTCATCTAGGACGTCATCGACACTCCTCCGATTGCAGTCTAAGAATCCCACGAATATTGGTGAGCATACTCAACGTGTTTTCGAGATTAAAACAGCTTCCCTATGTGGTGCCAAAATCGCAATCTGATCTCCTTTCCGCCTCTGAACGCACTATCACAGTGCTTGTGTAGGGTATTTCATCTTTTTGTGCCAAAGGTATATACCAATTTCGTTTTTCCAGTATAAGCGTCTCAAAGTCTTCTACAGGTCTAGGAGAATTTGTCTAGGTAGTTCTGTTCAACTTTTTGAGATAAAGTCAATTTTTTGCATCAAGGTATTTTAGTCACCGGCCATGGCTGAAAGCAGTGATGTATTCCATATGTTGGTTATTGAGGATAAGTTGGATGGTACCAAGTACCCATTATGGGATTATATTTTGCAACTTGTATTGGTTGCAAAAGGTCTATGGAACATTGTGCAAGGTGTTGAAAAACGTCCTACCACACATGCGACTGTTACAACTGCAGGTACTAAAGCTGATGCAAAAGGTGTCGGAGATGATGATATTCTACATATTCCTATTCATGCTGCGGTTTCTGCTACACCTATTACAAAGCACATTCGTTGGGATGGCAGAGATGCCTAGGCACATGCATCGATAGCTTTGTCTATCAAACGTGCGATTATTCCTCACATTCACTCTTGCAAAATAGCTAAGGATGCTTGGGATACACTTACCACATTGTAGCAAGCTAGGAATGAGCCTGGTCTTGCTTACCTATGAAAACAGTTGGAGAGTGAGCACATGAATGAAGGTGATTCTATGGACAATTTTCTAACAAAGATCAAAGACTCGAAGGAACAGTTGATTTCTGCTCATGAGGTTATACCACATAGCTCACTTGTGCAGACCGTTCTGAATGGTCTTCTTGATTCATATAAGAGTTTTGCTTATACTCTTCGGTTGATGATGAAAGGAAATCCAAATGCCTTGTCTTTTGAGGAGTGAGTCTCTGTTTTGTTGCAAGAGGATCTCTCCAGGCAGAACAGGTCCATTATGCATGTTGCAGATCAAGCTTTCCTGGCTAGTCAAAAGAGCAAAGGAAAATGGAGCTCTACAACTAGTAAGCAGAAATCTACTAATTCTACACAATCGAAGAGGGAAGTCAAAGATGAAAAGAAATCAGAAAATCATAAATTCTTTTGCAAGTATTGTAAAGGAAATGATCATATCATAAAGAACTATCCAAAATTGGCTACTAAAGAGGCAAAGAAGAAAGAGACTTGAGTGGCTGTTGTAGAGGCCTCTACACTAAAAACAGAGTATGCTAATCTTGTGCAGGAAGAAGAATGGGTGTGTACTATTGTTTGCAGATTTGACCCATCTTCGTATGAGCAGTGCATGTCTGTAGTAGACTCAGATATTTGGCCCCTATAGGGAATACTATTATCTATGCCAACAACTTCTCTTATCTTGTTATGGGAGATGGTAAGATCATTTTGACTACTGCTGATGGTAGTTCTTTCACTTTGTCAAATGCTTTCTTTGTGCCAGGGATCAAGAAAATTTTGTTATCAGTTTCTGCATTAGCCAAGATTGACTTGGTTGTGAAATTTGTAAATGAGAGATGTATAGTTCATGATCTATCAAATGGCAATGTGATCATTGCTTCTGGCATTTTATGTCGTGGGCTTATGAGCTCATAGTCTATGAAAGATCTATAAATGGTTTGGCATGTGTAGTACATGATTCTCAAGCTATGTGAGATGCAAAGCTTTCGCATGCATGCTTTGGTCATTTGAATTTGGCTAGTTTGCTACGCCTGCAGAAATCTAAAATGGTGTCCTCTTTGCCCAAACTTGAGGCACCCCCAAAGTATGTTTGTCAAGGTGGTATTTTGGGCAAAATGCAGCGTTCATCCTTTCTAAAATATGGTTAAGTTTGACTACTCAAAAATTGCAACTTGTACATAGTGATGTTTGTGGTCCTATGCAAACACCTTCTTTTGGAAATTATCTTTAGTTCGTGACTTTCAATGATGATTTTTCAAGGCATGCATGGGTATATCCGTTGAAGGAAAACTACGAAGTGTCCATGTGCTTCAAACAGTTTTTGGTTTTGGTTGAAAATCTGTCAGCATGTAAAATGGGCACCCTCCATTGTGATGGAGGGGGGGAATATATGTCTTCTGATTTTAATGCATTTCTGGCTGAACGTGGGATAAAACACCAGTGTACAATGTTGTATACACCTCAACAAAATGGAGTTGCTAAACGAAAGAACAGGTCACTCATGGAAATGGCGAGGTGTGTGGTCAAGAGTTATGCTCTACCACATAGTTTCTGGCTTGAGGCTATCATGTGTGCAACATATGTACTTAATAGGTGTCCCACTAAAGCATTGCAGTCTATCACTCCATGTGAGGCTTGGCATGACCGCAAGCCATCCCTTGTGCCTGAACAACATCATATAAAATTGGATGATAAAGTAGTAAAATGTATTTTTGTGGTGTACAGTTCTGAAAGTAAAGGCTATAGTCTGTATCATCCACAAACTAAACGCATTTTGGTTAGCTATGATGTTGTTTTTGTGGAAGATGCTATTCAGCCATTGCTTTCATGTACTAAGGAGACATCTATTAGCTCCAAAGACATGTATGATACTTTGCTACCTAGTTTTACAGGTGGATAGTCTAGTGTTGGTCCTAATGAGGTAACTTCTCAGCCTTTGTAGGTTTCATATGATGATGCAGATCATTCCATTTCTCATGCAGATTTACATGATGCACTTATTGATGAGAACTTTGATATTGATGAGGCAAGCACTATGCCAAAATGGCTAGTGTAGACCTTGCGTGACAGCAAATTAGATGCACTTCTATCATATCGTACTCAATCAGGCTCTCATAGTGCCTCTTTTACATCAGATTGCTATAAGATGGTTGCATCTAGTCTTTGTGATGAGACTGAGCTTGTTTCATTTGATGAAGCACAAAATTCTAAAAATTGGATGGCTACTATGCAATATGAATATGATGCAATAATGAAGAATGGTACTTGGTCTTTATGTGACTTGCCTCTTGGCAAGAAGGCCATTGGCACTTAGGGGTATACAAACTAAAGCATAAACCTAATGGTAGAGTTGACAGGTATAAGGCTAGGCTTGCTGCAAAGGGTTATGCACAGGAAAGAGGCATGGATTTTGATGAGACCTTTGCACTTACATGCCCTATGACTATTGTTCGGAGCATCTATGCACTTATGGACCATCATGGTTGGAATGTACATCAGTTGGACATTAAAATTGCATTTCTGAATGGTGAATTGCATGAAGAAGTGTATGTTTTTCAACCCCCTGGCTTTGTCAAGAAAGGGCGTGAAAACTAGGTGTACAAGTTAAACAATGCATTATATGGTTTAAAGCAAGCACCATATTCATGGTATGAGAAGATACATGCCTATCTGATTGCACATGGTCTTAAGAACAATTCGACTGAGAGAACCTTATATGTTAAGCGTGTTAATGATGTGCTTCTCATCATTGTTGTCTATGTTGATGACATGCAGCTCACTGGTCCTATTAAGAAGCATACTGCTAATTTTAGGGCTGATTTGCATGCCTCGTTTGAGATGTATGATTTGGGGAATTTGCATCACTATTTGGGGATTCAATTTATGCAAGTTGCTGGTGAATGGCTTTGTGTCAAAAAAAATATATTGACACATTATTGCAACATTTTGGCCTTGAAGATTGTAAGCCTGTTGCCACTACTATGGAGACATGTTTAAGATTGACACTTCATGATGTTGGAGATGCATTTAATGTTGTTCTGTATCAGTAGGTTGTTGGATGCCTGATTTACTTATGCATTACTCGGGTTGATATTTAGTTTGTTGTCTCACAGATGAGTAGGTTTATGCATTGCCCAGGAGTCAAGCATTGGCAGGAGGTTAAGTGCATCTTTCGCTATTTGAGTGGTACTTGACTACTTGGGTTGTTTTATCCCAAGGGGGAATGACTACCGCCAGATTTGCATGCTTTTTCTAACTCCGATTGCGTTGGTTGCTATGACACTCGTGTATCCATTGGTGGCTTTTTCTTCATGCTTGGTAGCTCATGTATATCTTGGTTGAGCAAGAAGTAGGCTACTCTAGCCACTTCTAGTTATGAGGTTGAGTATAGGCTAGCTTTCATAGTGATTGTTGAGTGTGTGTGGCTCAGACGCCTTATGACTGATTTGGATGTTCGTCAGTCTTCTACCACCACCATCTTCATTGATAGTTAGAGCGCATTGGCACTTGCAAGGAACCCAATGTTCCATGCTGGCACTAAGCACATTGAGGTGCATTATCATTATGTGACGGAGAGCTTCTCTGCTGGGGATATGAGCTTGGCATATGTGCCCATGCAGGAGAACACTGGAGACCTTTTCACGAAGGCTCTGCCTAGGGAGAAGTTTGAAGCTTTTCGCAAAGCTTTGGGCTTACTTCCTTTTGTGGAGTGATTTCCACATAGCTTGGGACTTCCTTATACATGAGTGGCAGCTCCTTGTTCACGGCATCACCTCGAGGCAAGATTTATTGATATATTTAGGTAGTCATGTGTGCGAACACACTAGGGCCGGCGGGGCACTTTTTTCCCTCTTTAGGAGGTTCTTTCCTCCGGCTTGTATATACACCTATTTCCCTAATGGGCTATTTATCTTTGTACATTCTAGTAGTAACACATTCAGTATTATCTGTTGAGCACCAAGCTTCTTCTTCCTCCTTGTGCTGTTTGCATGCTTCTGTAGACATCTAACTCCAAAACCATAGACTCCCCGAATGAATCCCAAATGACTTCAAATTTGGTGACCACTAAGATAGCATAGTTTTCAAACATGTCCAAAAGAGTTTACCCTAATTGGACATCCCATGAAAGAGAAATGGCATAATCACCAAACCTCTGTGCACTTCTTTGGCGAGTCCTCGCCAGAGGGACGAGAGAGCTAAAATTACCATTAGATATTTGAAATCTTATCAAAATCGTATGAAACTTATATATGTGCATGTTAACACTATATTCCAACATTATTAATATATTTATATATTCTCTCTCTCTCTCTGTATATATATATATATATATATATATATATATATATATATATATATATATATATATATATATATATATATATATATATATATATATATATATATATATATATATATATATATATATATATATATATATATACAGAGAGAGAGAGGGAAAGAGACTAATCAACTTTAACGCATAAATTGACCATTGGATGGATGCTAATAAGAGAAACATGAGGCAGGAGATCAAGGACGAGAAATCAAGCTCAAATTTGAGCTTGAAGTCCCGCTCTCAACAGTTGTAAGTCATCAATGACAGTTAGTAGTGATGAACCCAATAATTTCGGAAAAGTGATTCCTATGTTATAGGGAATCCTTTCAAATTCATATGACTTAACAATGTACTTAGATTTTGTGACCATGCATGTGTCTCGAAACTTCAAGCATTTGAATAATCTAGTAGACTCCGTGCTTAGCAAGCCTCCTACTTGCTTCAATGTTTTCACTCATCTTTGTGAAGCCTTATCTAGCTCAATGGTTTCTATATGTATAAGCTAGATAAATCTAAGTGCTAACCAAGGGTTTCTTATCATATCTCAATAAGTTCTTCTAATATTTAGCTTTCCACAACGATGATGTCTTCTAAAGTTGTCTTAAAACTCCTATTGAAACTTCTAAGAGAATGTGTTGTAGGAGCGAGTAGTCTTCTATATATGAATCCCCAATGAAAGCTATAATTTGTCTTTCTTGGAGTGATTAGTTTTCATAGTAGGAGTATCCATCTTGAGTGAGATAATTTTCACTTAATATTTCAATGTATGTAGTTCATGTGTGCAAATTATCTCTGCTTCAATCCTCAAGAGTTCAAAGAATCAATTGTTTGACTGAAGAAAGTTGTTAGTGTGCTAGTGAGGACACCCTATGCTTCAAGGCTACATAAGGAAGTTATTTACTCTCCCATGATTGCTCATGTAGCCACCCAAGTTGATTCAGATACTATTGAACTATGTCAACATATAGTGTCTATCATTTGAAAATAGTCGAGAATGATATTTTTGCTTTATTTAAAGAGCATGTGGCAATTTTATAGATTTAGCTCGCCCTTCAAAGTGATGGAGATATTTTTTTATAACTAATTTTCTTTGTTGAGTTCCTCTATATATGCCAAGTGTAAAACACTTAAGCACACTTATTACTTTTATATTTTTAAGAAAACATTATAAAATCTTTCAATGTACCAAAAATCCATAATGAATCAATGTAATAATTTTATTGCTATTAAAAATTGGCATCATAATGTCTATGCGACAGTCTACCTATAGCACATGTCTTTGTATTGTATTATCCCAACTTTTGTGTATTGTGTTAGTATGTCTTTGAAGTACTTAACTATGTCTTGATAGCTTATATTGTTAAATAATTGATAATCGTGAAAAATAATTTCGATGAAACATATTTTCAGCATTCCATTTACTCATTGGGAGACTTATATTCAGGTTACGCCCAATTCGAGTTAGCAATTGAGAGTCAAGATATTACAAGCATGAACAATTCTCTTTGACTAGTATGCATGTGTAACTTTCCATTGGTCATTTAGCATGTGACTCATATAAAAATGCAATGAATCTCGTTCTACATGAATTTATCATCCATGTGACTATGCCTTTTTATTGATGATATTCCAATAAAAAGTTAAAGCCACTAAAAGAACTTTCAAAGTTGGCAACACTATTAGTGAAGTGAGAATATTTCTAGGAGCTTGTGGCTCCTATTTGAATTGCATCCCTTATAATGCTCATGTTTGTGAAGCATTTATATGAGAAGTTTTTATGGAATGAGAAACACTCAAGAGAAATGACGAGACTAAATCAATTTCTTTTCAATAGTCCAATCACGAAACAAGTAGATTACTCCAGCAACAAGAATATCATTTTAACTATTTACACTAGTGCTATTGGAAGAAATATCATTTTAACTATTTACGCTAATGTTGTCGGAAAGGATTGGACACTCAGTTGGTGGATGAGGACAACCGCCAATCTATCGACGCACGCCGGGTGATTGGAGCAACCTTAGGTACAGGGAATGTAACACACATAATCTTGCAAACTCAGAAGAAGAAGAGTAGTACTAATGATTTAGTTAGCTGAATCTCAACAACAAATAATTCACATTGGATGCACAAAAGGTATCGGAATATCAAACATCTTTAATGATTCCGAAGCATCTAGATTTAAGTGTATTAATTCATTAGATTACTTCGCTTAATCACAAGAAGATGCCAAAAGCCTAGGAGTAATGAACATATCTCATGAAAAAGAGTAATTCATTGCAAGGGATATACTATATGCATTTATGAACGCAAAAATGTTAGGCATCACTCGTACATGCGATATCAAATAAAAGTTCTTTTGGGGCTATATTTGCTTGATAAAATCTTCCTGCATTCAAATTGATATGCTCATCCTTCTTCTATAATGATCGCGCCACATTGACTTCAAAACTAAGTGTTTTCCTATGGTGCAAACTTTTAAGCTTAATGTCATAATGAAGTTCCATACGTGAAGTATCGTCACGATACATGGCTCATTTAGTTCAAAAACCATTCATATTCCATGATCTATCCCATTCTATTATGCTTACTGCATTCATTTATCAGTGTTTTACGTTGCAAATCAAAGTTAAATGATTTATCCCATTCTATTATGCTAACTGCATTTATTTATCGGTGTTTTACGTTGCAAATCAAAGTTAAATGATTGGAAACACATTTAAGCGGAAGTTCTGCAATTCTCTGCAAAACATATGGGCAATAACACGATAAACACTTTTGATGATGAAATGAAAGTATGTCAAAACAGAATGTGACTAAATTCTAAAAACACGAAT
This sequence comes from Ceratopteris richardii, assembly GCA_020310875.1. Classification (NCBI taxonomy): domain Eukaryota; kingdom Viridiplantae; phylum Streptophyta; class Polypodiopsida; order Polypodiales; family Pteridaceae; genus Ceratopteris; species Ceratopteris richardii. The sequence continues at coordinate 89,934,822 of CM035428.1, read as the reverse complement.
TCGAACAAAATCTTAATGCATAGCTACTGTTGTATATGCAGAATTGGACAAACATTAGATACTAAATCAAAGATCGACTTCCTTCATAGAGGAAATGCGGGCATCTCTTTTGTCTCCTTTGTCAAATTATTCGCGATGGCATTGACCTCCTTCTCAATAAAAAAGCCCTATTGTCATAACAGATCGAGTGCTAGCATAACTGGTTGGTACTCCTTGGTAATTGCTACAGTCGAACATTGGCACAAAGTCCTTCTTAGTAAGACTCAGAGGCAGATTTAGAAAACCTCGAAAGGCATTCAAATTTATCCTTCGATTTGTGTGATAATTATAAAAAACAGCCCTAGAGGTCGTCTGCTGGGATTTAGGTAATACTTGAATTCTTTATGCTAATTTAGGCAAATGAACGCCAACCTGAACCTTATGAATACTCCCAAGAAGAACTCGTTGGTCACGCTTCCCAAAATTCACACACATCAGAGTATATGTGTATTGATCTCCCTCTAATTCTCGCATGCAAAAGCTGCTTTTGTTTGTGTTCCACCTGATTCTGACTCTAGAAAGACAAATCACTGTTTGACTATTTGATGTGTGTTGTATCTTCTTCCGTGTGCCAAGCACTCCACACTTCCTTAAAGATTACAATATAGGAGCACAAAGAATAGCAGTGATTTCAACTCATAGATGTTGAACAAAGTTGTTATCGTAGCGCGAGTGGCTGATCAGAAACAACATTAGAAGGGTGAGTTTTTTAGATTAGATCAACTATCAGATATGTTTTTGTCAGAAAAAGACATCAATTCTTCGTTGTCTATGCACTAGCTTCGTTGTGGTTGATTCAGTCAGCAGACTTGACAGATTAGAATTTGGAGTATTGCTATCAAAATTTCCAAGTGATGGTCTATTTTTGCACAGTACACATCGTTCTCTGTGACCCAGATCAATGCTCCCTCTTTGCATGAAAATAAATAATGTCTTGGCCCTCCTTGTGCTCAATCAGAGCTATCCTAATGAAGAGGTATCATCGATCTTCCATATGTGTAGCCTCCTCAATTTGCTCTTATCAGAATTTTTCCCTTTGGTTATCAGAATCTAACAGTAATGGACTTCCCAAATCAGATCCGATCACCTCTTCTACTGTTGTCTCTGTCCGATGGTTCCTCCCTTTTGATGATTTTAGATCACGTCCCCTCATTTGTGCGCCATTGTCAGCTCATATCCTCTCTCCTTCTACCTCAATCCAACTATTGATGAATGCGATTGTAAATGCTTAGAGTTTGGAGAAGATGGCCTGAAAGAAGATGACCACAACCAAATTGACCCCTCAATCGGTCTTCCGCAATCTCCCTTCATATGCTGATTTTTTATTTCAGATGGCAATGGTACCTCCTTTTATTCTGAACACCCAACGACTTCCTGGATGTATCGCTCCACACAAAAATAGAAGGTTTTCACTTTTTTTCCACTCCTTTGCATGCGCCTTAGATCCTCTACTTTCTATTTTGCATGTCCACCACATAAGCAAAGAACAAGATGCAGTGTTGATTCCTTCTAAATGTTGTATTCCACAAGAGTACGGCCATCGTCAAGCTGCTTGCCAGAGAGAAAAAGATGTTGCTCATCTGGGGGAATATTGTCCTTATCTAGAATTTTGGTTTTGACATTATCAATCATGTCAGATCTTTCCACTTCAAGGGTGATAGTCTTGCCTCTCAGGGTCTTGACAAAGATCTTGTCTTAAAGTCCCATGTGCCCAAATACATTCCTTAGGGTTTAGCACCCTTGATAGCATCTGCTAAATGGCCTTCTTCTGAACAAACCATGAAGCTTCTTCTTGGCCTTGGCGATTGCATATTTGTACTCCTCAATGACTTCTGGATAGGCCTTCACCATGGCTAGAAAGGAGCTAGCAACTATCGAGCGATGCTACAAGGAGAGAGTTTGATCAAGACATGAGAGTAGAGACGAATACCTCTACGACACTCACCCCCACCAATCCTGCACATCATCCTCCATGGGGCAAATACCCTATTGCTTCAAAAATCAATTCATCTCAAATACCAATTTACTCGATTTTTTATGTGCATGGGATCAAAAGATATATGCCTATGCATGGCCTTATTATATAAGCCTATTGAATGCATACTGTAAAGTGCATGGTAAAACCAATATGGTGCAATCATTTAGGATAAAAATCTTTTGATGGTGAGGCTTGTGCGCTCACTCACGTACATATCAATGTGAATATACATAAATCCTTACAAAACACTCCTAGTGCATAGGTAAGAAAGAAAACATTGTGCCTTGATGCAAGGTCATGAAATGTGACCCTATTACATGTATACTTTTTATGCATCAGAGAAAGTAATAGTGTATCGATAGGGTAATGGTTTTTGTTGAAGAGGTTTCATTTTGAAATTCTAACTCTGCTCCTAACAATTTCATCATGGTTTTTAATAACATTTAAGTTCTGTGCAAGTAGTCTTACACCTAAGGGAGAAAAATCTTATGTGCTCTTTACATTATTCACATGCATACTTGGAAAAGTTTGTATAAACTTCATGGTGCAAGAAAATGAGAACAGAAAAGAAGACTACAATGCAAATATCTCATCACTCAATAATTCTCTTTAATCACTCAAATTTTATTTGCTCTATTTGGTGAAGAAAATCCTCTAAGATTGTTCCATTTATGACACTCGAACTTCTTCATGGATCATCATCGGTACGTGTTCATCATTTGCAAGGTATTTTCTTGTGACAATCTCAAAAACATGGTTTTTTTTATAAACATAAAGTAAATCAAAGAAAAACATTTTAATCCTTGTTAGAAGATATATCATCTTCATTGTTTGATTCATCCATATTTTCTCCATTTGATGGCAAGTTTAGTATTGCCTCCAGATCTTCATAATTTCTACCTTCACATCGTTTGAACAATTTTACTCCTTTACCCGCAAAAGGAACTTTAAAAATAGTACTATCCATTTCCATCAAAATATAAGTGTTATTTTCATTCACTTTAAACACTATGTATGGTCAGAACCATCATTTCATTAAATTATTTCTTGCCTCAAATTGAGTATCAAATGACCTATCATAAACTAACACCCAATCTTCCTCTTGTATCTTCTTTGGACGTATTTGGTGCGTTTTATCAAAATAAATTTTGTTTTAAATTCTTGATTCTTTTAAGTTTTTTACTCCATCTATATTTTGAGTTCCTTTCTCTAATTGTTGCAATCGTATACTTGTCTCTCAATATATTAGCATTCAAGGGAAATGACATCCAAGACAAGATTTGAGAATGAATTGTAAAAATAGGCTTTTGGCAATACATTAACTTCGCGGGCATGTAACATGTGGTCCGTGTACAAGTCATCTTGTCCGCCCAAAGTGCAAATGGTAAAAATCTAGGCCATTGTTTTGTATCCCCATTGCATGCTTTAGCTAGAGCTTTATTAATAGATGTATGTCCTCTCTCTATTTTACCACTAGCTTCAAGATTGTATATTGCAGCAGTCGAGGACAAACATATACCATGATGTTCAAAAAACTCTTTAGTTTCTTTAGCGTTTAGCTCTCCACCATCGCAACTACTTTCTCTATATACCCGAATCGTCTTAAAACATCATCAAGCAAAAACTTACAAACATTGTATGTAGTTTTAGTGCATAGTGCACGACCTTCTATATGATTGGTTAAATCTTTCCTTGCAAGTACAATATAACAAATTTTATCAAGTCCTTTACACATGGTTACTAGATCTACTACCCACTTGTAATGTATACAAGGTGGATATATAGGATGTAGTGGATCCCTATGTTTAACTGACGAATGAAGCTAACAAACAAAACATGTGGATACATAACTATTAATATCAACATACATTGTAGGCCAAAAATAAATGGATCTAATTTTCTCATACGTGCCATAAAATCCTTTATGTCCAGCCTATAGTGACTCATGCATTGCTTTCATTACTTGCAATTAAAGATCTTTTCTTCCTAGAACTTATTCAATGATCCATTTTGCAAACACTATTTGTCCTCAATCATATCATGCATTTGTTAGTGCCCTAGATTGGGTGAAAGATAGTGTCCAAATATAGAAAACATGTAAACAGTCTGACCCCTTGTATTATGTTAGTCCTCGATTTGATTTCAGGAGCAAAATTATTCTCTAAGTAGACAAGAATGAATGGATCTCATACATTTTGTCAACAAATGGTGGAATTATTTACTAGGATGCACATATACATTCCATGTGGATCATTTGGCACTAGTGTGCTTAGTAAAACAAGAAAGTCTAAAGGTCAGCCATTTTTTCTCTTTTGTGTCAGAAATGGGAGTTTACAAGACATGTACACAAGCAAATAGATTACTAAAGTCTCTATTTATGGCTCTAGCCTTTCTAGAGAGTATACCATTCCTTTTCTTTTCTTATTCATTTCACAATATTTATGATTACCCATTGTTTCATGATTTTTTGTATCTAGTTGTCTTTATTTACATATTCAGATTTTTTGCACTTATGAAGATTTATTCTCCTCACTTGAAATCGTTGTAGTATGATCGATAACTTGTAATATAATTTCAAATAATTGACAACTACTCTTTTGTTGATTATAAATTTCTTATTCCAAGCCGCGCGAAGAAGTAGCAAAGGTTGGAGTTCTCTATTGCCTTTCTAAGCTAAACACCCATCTCCGGAGATTCTATATGAAAATGTAAACAATGTTGGATTACATTCTAAAAAGTAATTCTAGAAGTTAGGGTCGATGTAAACTATCAAATTCTACCTACACGTACGTTTCGTCAAACCATATGCGTTCAATTAGAAAACTAACAAAATAAGAGTCTTTGGCCTAAAGTATTGGAATCACAGGAACTGATATCACTTCCTCTGAGAGGAATTTGCGTATATTATTAGTGTTGGAACGAAGGGCTCCCCTTCTTCATGTTTGGTTGTTTCTTCTTTTGCCATCATAATATACCTCATCTTACCAATTTATTCAACATGGTTACAAGATCGACCATCCTATTGAAAAGCATACGAGGAGTGAAGATGGATGCAAGAGGTCTCTATGCCTAATCAAATTTATCTTACAGGCCCGACAAGTGCTGAAGTAGTTTCTTACATCACATACAACCTTGGCCATCAATATCTTTCCATACATTCCCAGAAAACGCTTGTGAGGTGCCCATGAAGCTTCATCGATATCTCTCATGAAGTTAACGAAGACACTTTTCTTACACTGAGTTCTTTGTGGATTTCTTATCTTTTTAAAGATAACGGCCTAACGACGCGATTCGTGCTCAGCACGTGTATATAAGTTCCTCTTTAATAAAACAGAATCTATCCTTTTTCTGGTGCGAGACGTGGTTGTGTATAAGTGTCTGTTTTACAACACGAACTCCGCGAAACGAAAGAAAAGATGTCGTTATAAACATAAGTCGAATCCTGTAACGGAGATGATGGTAATTCCTTTCCTGAAAACGAAAATAAGTTCTACACGCTGTATCAATAATATAATTTCTATAGCGATGGCGAGAAGACACAGAATGTGTGTTTGTGTGAGTGTGTGTGTGTGTGAGAGAGAGAGAGAGAGAGAAACATGAACAGAGGTATTGCCGAAACCGGCTAAACAGAGCCTCAGTAGTCGTCAATAAACGTTAAAGAAGATCTGAAACAACAAAAAACAAAGAGAAGAGGAATGTAATTGGGGACACAGATCGATCGATATGTGCCATGATCTGGCACGACACATTAGTAACTGCCAATGTCTCACCCTGCGATGTAGCTACAATTCGGGTCATTAGGAATGGCTTAGTGCTTTTAAATATTGGGGTTATTACGGTTAACGCTCTAGTATGCCGGTGGTGGCGGCGAAGAGGAGACGTAGCTTGACCCATTTGGCGACGGCGTAGGAGGGCTGTATGTGGATGGTTGTTGATTATAAACTGGAGGAGGTGGGGAGGATGGTGGTGACGATGTGTAAACGGGGGGTGTGTATACTTGCTTGTAGGAAGGATCTGGTTTCTCGTACTTTGGTGGTGATGGAGACAAGAAGACGTAGCTGGTTCGGGTTTGGGTAGGAGGGGGGCTGATAGAAGTGGATTCTTTTTCCGCATAAACTGGCCGAGGAGGTGAGGAGGATGGGTAAGCGGGTGTAGTGCCGTAGGACGATTTTCGTGGAGATTTATAAACTGGCTCCTGGTCATAGTAATGTTTGTTTTCATACTCCTTATAGTGAGTTGTTGGCTTTGGTATATAGTATGTGACAGGCTTAGGCTCGTAGTGGAACGTCGTTTTGGGCGCATAATAGAAGCTTGGCTTGGGTTTATAGTAGAAACTAGGCTTCGGCTTATAATATACAACAGCTTCAGGCTTGTGATAGACCGCAGGCGTTGGCCTGTAGTAAAACCTTGGCTTACTGTATACAACTACTTTGCGCTTGGGATAATAGTATGGCTTCCTGTACTTCCTATAGTAGTATGCTTTTCTCTTGTGATAGTGGAGCTCTGTTGGAGCTCGGGCTTGAAGTAGACAACAGATTCAGTTTTGGGTTTACGGTAGATGTGATAGTGCGTAGGCTCCTTCGAGTAGTAGATGTTGGTCCGCGGCTTGGACTCATCGAACTTGTAGCTGGGAGAAGATTCCGGGTTCTAGGTCACTACAGGGTGGCTGTAATCTTCTTTGCTCTCGTAGTATTCTGCGTCGACACAGAGCAGGCTTATGGAAGCTGCGAGCGACAAGAGCAGGATACAGAGCCTAGGAGTATGCAGCCCCATCACGCTTGGCAGGGGCAGAATGAACGCAGCTGACTAGCGAAGGGTGCTGGCTGCTCTCTACTCCTTGAATTTCGATGGCTATGTATTTAAAGGGGATGGGTACCAAGTCCCGATGATGGCTCCTGGTGGGATGAAAATCACTCCCAAGATGTGGCCCTCTCATCCCATCTGTCAAGCCGGCTTCAACATATTTGGAATGCTTGCTCGACGCATGTTCCTGAACGAATTCACGCCGCACAGAGCCACAACGGAGAGAGAGAGAGAGAGAGAGAGAGAGAGAGAGAGAGAGAGAGAGAGAGAGAGAGAGAGAGAGAATGGTATGATAATGTCTCTCCACGACGCACTCCAGTTGTCAACTTCCAATAGTGGCGCCACGCCCACATGAACAACAGTTGTTCACAAAGTTGTGAAGTCAAAAACAATCACTCTCTACCGGACATCCTCCAACGGCTCTATCAATCCAGAAATTGAATCGCCCAGGTTTACAAACTGATCTACAACTATCTTCCCTCACAGGGCCTTGTCAGTGGAATACATTTAATTTTTATCATTACATGTAAAGTTATCAGAGCAAAATGTCAAGACAACCTACTAATATTTATTTCAAAGTTGAGGCAATACAGAGCAAAAAGTTTTCACAATCGTGAAACAATTTCCATTGTCAAATTTATTCTATGCATAGAATTACTCTTTCGAATACCAGTGGTTATCTGCTTTACCGCTTTGAAGATTATAAACTACCCTTTCAATACCATCATTCAGTGCATAATCTGAAATTAATATTTTCATTACTTGTATTCATAAATAATAATAGTAATAAGACATCCACTGCAAATCATACCACCAGGTGGATCTATTATTAAAACATGTTCAATGCATGATATCATAATACATTTAAAGATTCAGATATCATAATTTAAATCATGTTCAATGCATGGAAATACTTGTATATATCATTAATACTTTATAAGATTAAAGTAGGGATGGCGAGAGTTGGTTGCATACCTTTAAGCTAACCATTTAAGAGTTTCTTTTTTCCAAAATAGTTCGAAACATCTATACAAAGGCAAATAAATTATTCAAGTCTCTAATAACCTAGGTGGAGACTGCATGATTGATTATTCCTTCTTATTCGTTCTACGATATTTACGTTTGATTCTCCTTATTTACATATTGAGATTTTCCACACTTATGAAGATTTATTTTCCTCACTTGAAACGGTTGTAGCATGATAGATAAATTGTAATATAATGTCAATTAGCTTATGGCGACTCTTTGGTTGATTATAAACAAGAATTGTTTTTTCTTATGCCAAGCCTCCCCAAGAAACAGAAAAGGTTAGGCTTCTCTAATGACTTTGTTAGCTAAACACTCCACTCACGAGATTCTACATGAAAATCTAAATAGTGTTGGAATACGTTCTAAGTAGTATATAAGATGGAGTCGATGTAAACAATCAAATTTTACTTTGACATACGTTTGATCAAACCATATGCATTCAAAGGTATTTTAGAAAAATATGGAAAGAAGATTCCTTTGCCTAAAGTATGGAAATAAGAGGAACGTTTGGAGTACGAGATGATCTGTGTAATATATTCTTGAGAAAGAAAACTTTTCCATACAACTATGAAGGTAAAAGAAATCCTAAGATCATAATAGTACCAAGCATGGTAAACTTGTAGTGGACTTTCGACATAGCTGTCTTCGAATTGGATATAATTGTTGTGCACAATAAATAAGAATTTTATATACTTTTGAACAATTCATTGATTACTTAAAAAGGAGAATCTTTCCGAGCAATGCATGGAAACAATGCCATATATGTATGTGTGTATTAGGACATTCTTGGGGACGATTCCCATCTCCCTATGAAACTTAGGCACTACTGTCAACTTTTATGTTTTTTATGCAGCTGTAGGACTCTCGTAGCTTCATCAAGAAAATATCTTAGTTCAACCAAGTGCATAAAATCACAGAGAAGTTCTCTAAGTAAGGTAAGGTACTTAGCTAGTTCCCAATCAAGCACTATTCATTGCATATATTCATTTTACGAATGTTATAGATAAAATTCCAAGATGATCAAACTGAAATGAGTGAATAGGAAGGGATAAAAACGTTAGAAAAAAATTATGTTATACAGCTTAGGATGCGATTGAAGTTGGGGCTTGCTTCACTTATTGAGTACAACTATGAATGAGTCTCGTGTCTTTGTGCAAAAAGGGCATGAAATCGAGGTATGCAGATTAGAGAAGGCATTATATGGTTTAAAGCAAGCACCACGCTTCTGATCATTGTGTTGTATGTTGATGACATGCTACTTAAGAGTCCTCATGACATGTATATTGCTGATTTTAAGAATGATTTGCATGCCTCATTTGAGATGTCTTATTTGAGGCATTTGCATGACTATTTGGACATTCAATTCATGCAAGTGGATGGTGAAATGGCTTTGTGTCAAACAAAATATATTGACACATTACTGTAGCATTTTGGCCTTGAAGTCTGTAAGCCTATCTCCACTCTTATGGAGATAGGTGTACCATTGAGTCTTCATGAGGGTGGAGATGCATTTCATGTTGTTCTCTATCTGTAGGCTGTTGGATGCTTGATTTGCTTATGCATTACTCGGCCACATATTCAGTTGTCTCACACATGAGGAGGTTTATGCATTGTCGAGGTGTGAAGTAGTGGCAGGCGGTTAAGCGCATCTTTTGCTACCTAAGTGGTACCGAGCTACTTGGATTAATTTATCCTAAGGGGGGATCACTACCGCTAGATTTGCATGCTTTTTTTGATAGTGATTGGGTTAATTATTATGACACTCATGTATCCACTAGTGGGTTTTGCTTCATGCTTGGTAGCTCATGTATATCTTGGATGAGCAAGAAGTAGCCTACTGTGACCACTTCTAATTGTGAGACTGAGTATAGGGCACCTTTCATAGCGACTATCGAGTGTGTGTGGCTGAGATACCTTATGGCTGATTTGGGTGATGGTGAGTCTTTTGCCACCACCATCTTCACTGACCATGAGAGTGCATTGGTAGTTGCGACAAACCCTGTGTTCCATGCTCACACTAAGCACATTGAGGTGCATTATCCTTATGTCATGGAGAGGTTCTATGCTAGGGAGATCAGCTTTACATATGTAGCGAGGCAAGAGAACATTGGAGACCTTTTTATGAAGGGTCTCCCTAGGAAGAATTTTGAAGCTTTCTAAAAAGCTTTCGGCTTACTTCATTTTGTGGATTCCTTCCATATAGTCTGACACTTCGTTATACATGAGCTTCAACTCCTTGTTCACTGCATCACTCCTAGGGGAGATTTGTTGATATATTTAGCTAGTGATGTGTGTGAACACTGTAGGACTGTCGGGGCACTTTTTTACCTCTTTAGAAGGCTTATTTCCGTCATCTTGTATATCTGCCTAGTGCACGAACGAGCTACTTATCTTTTTACATTCTAGTGGTTATTTATTTTCTATATTGTGTGTTGTGCTCCAAGGTTCTTCTTCTTCGTTGTGTTCGCCTGCTTCCACAGATGTCTAACTCCAACATCATCCATACTAGTGGCATCCTTTTAGAGTCTAGTGGAAACCAAAAGTTAGTAATTGTATGCGAAGGGCAGCAACGATCAATTCCATGATAGTCATCGTTTTTTGTAATGAAAGGACCACCACTAGATTTTTGTTATTTTACTAAGAACACTAGTGCCAAATGATCCACATGAAATGCATCTGTGCATCCAATTAAAGAGTTCCACCATTAATTGACAAAATATATGAGACCCACACATTCTTCTATACTTAGAGAATAATGTTCCTCTAGACATCGACTTAAGCACTCACATAATATAACGCTTGAAGATATTTACACGTTTTCTTTATTTTGAACAACTAGTGCTTGCAAGATGGGTAATTCCATTAGCAAGGTTTTTAGTGAATTAAAGAACAACTCATATTATTCAATTCATTTAAAGTCTTGAGTTGCCATAGTTGCCAATTTACTCACCACAATGGCCAAAAAAGTTATTAGTCATAGATGTGGATGATCCCATCAAGCTTGACCTAACAAACATAAAAGTTAATTAGGGGTAATATGGGTAGAAACATCAAGTATAACTTTAACTTTATTACTTGAAAGAACCAAAAATGGAAAAATCACCCAAAAGAACTCACATAAACATGATCAAATATGGAGAAAAGGTCTCATAGATACATTTAGTAAAGTATTGGCTTCATTTTGTAATCGAGACAACATAATTCTACACGCATATACACTAAGTCATAATGAATGTAGTTTTAAGCACGTTATGCCTATGCATTCAAACCTAGTTATTTCCGATATACCCATCTAGAAATGAGTAAATATATCATCTCATTGCATTATGTAACATACTCTGTGAGATAGCTTGATTCTTACGAATGTAATCTTCATGATGACTCTTTCTCATTGCTACCGCAATAAAAATTTCTATCTCAACAAAAGTGTGACTTTTACATTCCATAATACGTTTTGAGATAGATCAAATCCTTTTCACAATCGTGAGAGAATTTCCAATGTCAGATTAATTGTGTGCATACAATTATTGTTCCGAATACTAGTGATTATTTGCTTTACCGCTTTGCAAATTATAAACTACTTTTTCAATACCATTCATTGCATATCCGAAAACGAATATTCTTATTTGTTGTATTTATAAAATAATAATAGCAATAAGACATCTAATGCCAATCATACCACAGGGTAGATCTATGATTAAAACAAATAATATAAAGTTTTACATATTATATGCATGAAACAATAGCATGTATCTTTAATAATCTATAAGATCTAAGTAGTGATGTCGAGATTTTTTTCCATACTCTTAAATATATCGCTTAAGATTTTTTCTCTTTTGTGTCAGAAATGGGAGTTTACAAGACATGTGCACAAGCAAATAGATTACTAAAGTCTCTATTTATGGCTCTGGCCTTTCTAGAGAGTATATCATTCCTTTTCTTTTTTTATTCATTTCACAATATTTATGATTACCCATTGTTTCATGATTTTTTGTATCTAATTGTCTTTATTTACATATTCAGATTTTTCGCACATATGAAGATTTATTCTCCTCACTTGAAATCGTTGTAGTATTTGATAACTTGTAATATAATTTCAAATAACTGACAACTACTCTTTTGTTGATAATAAATTTCTTATTCCAAGCCGTGCGAAGAAATAGCAAAGGTTGGAGTTCTCTATTGCCTTTCTAAGCCAAACACTCATCTCTGGAGATTCTATATGAAAATGTTAACAATGTTGGATTACATTCTAAAAAGTAATTCTAGAAGTTAGGGTCGATGTAAACTATCAAATTCTACCTACACGTACGTTTCGTCAAACCATATGGGTTCAATTAGAAAACTAACAAAATAAGAGACTTTGGCCTAAAGTATTGGAATCACAGGAACTGATATCACTTCCTATGAGAGGAATTTGCGTATATTGTTAGTGTGGGAACGAAGGGCTCCCCTTCTTCATGTTTGGTTACAAGATCGACCATCCTATTGAAGAGCATACGAGGAGTGAAGATGGATGCAAGAGGTCTCTATGCCTAATCAAATTTACCTTACAGGCCCGAAAGGTGCTGAAGTAGTTTCTTACATCACACACAACCTTGGCCATCAATATCTTTCCATACATTCCCAGAAAACCCTTGTGAGGTGCCCATGAAGCTTCATCGATCTCTCTCATGAAGTTAACGATGAGATATTTCTTACACTGAGTTCTTTGTGGATTTCTTATCTTTTTAAAGATAACGTCCTAACGACGCGATTCGTGCTCAGCACGTGTATATAAGTTCCTCTTTAATAAAACAGAATCTATCCTTTTTCTGGTGCGAGACGTGGTTGTGTATAAATGTCTGTTTTACAACACGAACTCCGCGAAACGAGCGAAAAGATGTCGTTACAGACATAAGTCGAATCCTGTAACGGAGATGATGGTAATTCCTTTCCTGAAAACGAAAATAAGTTCTACACGCTGTATCAAATAATATAAGTTCTAAAGCGATGGCGGGAAGACACAGAATGTGTGTTTGTGTGTGTGTGTGTGTGACAGAGAGAGAGAGAGAGAGAGAGAGAGAGAGAGATAGAGAAACATGAACAGAGGTATTGCTGAAGGGGAACAGATCGATCGATATGTGCCATGATCTGGCACGACACATTAGTAACTGCCAATGTCTCATCCTGCGATGCAGCTGCTATTCGGGTCATTAGGAATGGCTTAGTGCTTTTAAATATTGGGGTTATTACGGTTAACGCTCTAGTATTGGGGCTGATATAAGTGGATTTTTTTCCGCATAAACTGGCCGAGGAGGTCAGGAGGATGGGTAAGCGGGTGTAGTGCCGTAGGACGATTTTCGTGGAGATTCATAAACTGGCTCCTGGTCATAGTACTGTTTGTTTTCATACTCCTTATAGTGAGTTGTTGGCTTTGGTATATAGTATGTGACAGGCTTAGGCTCGTAGTGGAACGTCGTTTTGGGCGCATAATAGAAGCTTGGCTTGGGTTTATAGTAGAAACTAGGCTTCGGCTTATAATATACAACAGATTCACGCTTGTGATAGACCGCAGGCGTTGGCCTGTAGTAAAACCTTGGCTTACTGTATACGACTACTTTGCGCTTGGGATAATAATAGTATGGCTTCCTGTACTTCCTATAGTAGTATGCTTTTCTCTTGTGATAGTGGATCTCTGGTTGGAGCTCGGGCTTGAAGTAGACAACAGATTCAGTTTTGGGTTTACGGTAGATATGATAGTGCGTAGGCTCCTTCGAGTAGTAGATGTTGGTCCGCGGCTTGGACTCTTCGAACTTGTAGCTGGGAGAAGATTCCGGGTTGTAGGTCACTACAGGGTGGCTGTAATCTTCTTTGCTCTCGTAGTATTCTGCGTGGACACAGAGCAGTCTTATGGAAGCTGCGAGCGACAAGAGCAGGAAACAGAGCCTAGGAGTATGCAGCCCCGTCACGCTTGGCTGGGGCGGAAAGAACGCAGCTGACTATCGAAGGGTGCTCGCTGCTCTCTACTCCTTGAATTAAGATGGCTATGTATTTAAAGGGGATGGGTACCAAGTCCCGATGATTGACTCCTGGTGGGATGAAAATCACTCCCAAGATATGGCCCTCTCATCCCATCTGTCAAGCCGGCTTCAACATATTTGGAATGCTTGCTCGACGCATGTTCCTGAACGAATTCACGCCGCAAATAGCCACAACGGAGAGAGAGAGAGCTAGAGAGAGAGATAATGGTATGATAATGTCTCTCCGCGACGTACTCCAGTTGTCAACTTCCAATAGTGGCGCCACGCCCACATGAACAACAGTTGTTCACAAAATTCTGAAGTCAAAAACAATCACTCTCTACCGCACATCCTCCAACGGCTCTATCAATCCAGAAATTGTATCGCCCAGGTTTACAAACTGCTCTACAACTATCTTCCCTCACAGTGCCTTGTCAGTGGAATACATTTAATTTTATCATTACATGTAAAGTTATCAGAGCAAAATGTCAAGACAACCTACTAATATTTATTTCAAAGTTGAGGCAATACAGAGCAAAAAGTTTTCACAATCGTGAAACAATTTCCAATGTCAAATTTATTCTATGCATATAATTACTCTTTCGAATACCAGTGGTTATCTGCTTTACCGCTTTGAAGATTATAAACTACCCTTTCAATACCATCATTCAGTGCATAATCTGAAATTAATATTTTCATTACTTGTATTCATAAATAATAATAGTAATAAGACATCCACTGCAAATCATACCACCAGGTGGATCTATTATTAAAACATGTTCAATGCATGATATCATAATACATTTAAAGATTTAGATATCATAATTTAAATCATGTTCAATGCATGGAAATACTTGTATATATCATTAATACTTTATAAGATTAAAGTAGGGATGGCGAGAGTTGGTTGCATACCTTTAAGTTAACTATTTAAGGGTTTTTTTTTTCCGAAATAGTTTGAAAGATCTATACAAAGGCAAATAAATTATTCAAGTCTCTAATAAACTAGGTGGAGACTGCATGATTGATTATTCCTTCTTATTCGTTCTACGATATTTACGTTTGATTCTCCTTATTTAGGTATTGAGATTTTCCACACTTATGAAGATTTATTTTCGTCACTTGAAACGGTTGTAGCATGATAGATAAATTGTAATATAATGTCAATTATCTTATGGCCACTCTTTGGTTGATTATAAGCAAGAATTGTGTTTCCTTATGCCAAGCCTCCCCACGAAACAGAAATGGTTAGGCTTCTCTAATGACTTTGTAAGCTAAACACTCCACTCACGAGATTCTACATGAAAATCTAAATAGTGTTGGAATACGTTCTAAACAGTATATAAGATAGAGTCGATGTAAACAATCAAATTTTACGTTGACATACATTTGATCAAACCATATGCATTCAAAGCTATTTTAGAAAAATATGGAAAGAAGATTCCTTTGCCTAAAGTATGGAAATAAGAGCAACGTTTGGAGTACGAGATGATCTTTGTAATATATTCTTGAGAAAGAAAACTTTTCCATACAACTATGAAGGTAAAAGAAACCCTAAGATCATAATAGTACCAAGCATGGTAAACCTCTAGTGGACTTTCGACATAGCTGACTTCGAATTGGATATAATTTTTGTGCACAATAAATAAGAATTTTATATACTTTTGAACAAGTCATTGATTACTTAAAAAGGAAAATCTTTCCGAGCAATGCATGGAAACAATGCCATATATGTATGTGTGTATTAGGACATTCTTGGGGAGGATTCCCATCTCCCTATGAAACTTCGGCGCTACTCTGAGCTTTTATGTTTTTTATGCAAATGTAGGACTCTCGTAGCTTCATCACGAAAGTTTCTTAGTTCAACGAAGTGCATAAAATCACAGAGAAGTTCTCTAAGTAAGGTAGGCTACTTAACTAGTTCCCAATCAACAACTATTCATTGCATATATTCATTTTACGAATGTTATACATAAAATTCGAAGATGATCAAACTATAATGAGTGAATAGGAAGGGATAAAAACGTTAGAAAAAAATTATGTTATACAACTTAGGATGTGATTGAAGTTGGGGCTTGCTTCACTTATTGACTACAACTATGAATGAGTCTCGTGTCTTTGTACAGAAAGGGCATGAAATCTAGGTATGCAGATTAGAGAAGGCATTATATGGTTTAAAGCAAGCACCACACTTCTGATCATTGTGTTGTATGTTGATGACATGCTACTTACTAGTCCTCATGACATGTATATTGCTGATTTTAAGGATGATTTGCATGCCTCATTTGAGATGTCTGATTTGAGGCATTTGCATGACTATTTGGGCATTCAGTTTATGCAAGTGGATGGTGAAATGGCTTTGTGTCAAACAAAATATATTGACACATTATTGTAGCATTTTGGCCTTGAAGTCTCTAAGCCTATCTCCAGTCTTATGGAGATAGGTTTAGGATTGAGTCTCCATGAGGGTGGAGATGCATTTCATGTTGTTCTCTATACGTAGGCTGTTGGATGCTTGATTTACTTATGCATTACTCGGCCACATATTCAGTTGTCTCACAGATGAGTAGGTTTATGCATTGTCGAGGTGTCAAGCAGTGGCAGGCGGTTAAGCGCATCTTTTGCTACCTAAGTGGTACCGAGCTACTTGGATTGTTTTATCCCAAGGGGGGATCACTACCGCCAGATTTGCATGCTTTTTTGATACTGATTGGGTTGGTTGTTATGACACTCATGTTTCCACTAGTGGGTTTTGCTTCATGCTTGGTAGCTCATGTATATCTTGGTTGAGCAAGAAGTAGCCTACTGTGGCCACTTCGAGTTCTGAGATTGAGTATAGGGCACCTTTCATAACGACTATCGAGTGTGTGGCTTAGATACCTTATGGCTGATTTGGGTGATGGTGAGTCTTCTACCACCACCATCTTCATTGACCATGAGAGTGCATTGGTAGTTGCAAGGAACCCTGTGTTCCATGCTCGCACTAACCACATTGAGGTGCATTATCATTATGTCATGGAGAGGTTCTATGCTAGGGAGATCAGCTTGACATATGTGACCATGCAAGAGAACATTGCGGACCTTTTTATGAAGGGTCTCCCTAAGAAGAATTTTGAAGCTTT
Source organism: Ceratopteris richardii (assembly GCA_020310875.1). Classification (NCBI taxonomy): domain Eukaryota; kingdom Viridiplantae; phylum Streptophyta; class Polypodiopsida; order Polypodiales; family Pteridaceae; genus Ceratopteris; species Ceratopteris richardii. The sequence goes on along the minus strand of CM035428.1, from coordinate 89,917,849 downwards.
CTAAAAAGCTTTGGGCTTACTTCATTTTGTGGATTCGTTCCATATAGCCTGGCACTTCCTTATACATGAGTTCTAGCTCCTTATTCAACGCATCACTCCTAGGGGAGATTTGTTGATATATTTAGCTACTGATGTGTGTGAACATTGTAGGACTGTCGGGGCACTTTTTTACCTCTTTAGAAGGTTTATTTCTGTCAGCTTGTATATCTGCCTAGTGCATGAACGAGCTACTTATCTTTTTACATTCTAGTGGTTATATATTTTCTATATTGTGTGTTGTGCTCCAAGGTTCCTCTTCTTTCTTGTGTTCGCGTGCTTCCACATATGTCTAACTCCAACATCATCCATACTAGTGGCATCCTTTTAGAGTCAAGTTGAAACCAAAATTTAGTAATTGTATGCGAAGGGCAGCAACGATCAATTCCATGATAGTCATCGTTTTTTGTAATGAAAGGACCACTACTAGATTTTTGTTATTTTACTAAGAACACTAGTGCCAAATGATCCACATGAAATGTATATGTGCATCCAATTAAATAGTTCCACCATTGATTGACAAAATATATGAGACCCACACATTCTTCTATACTTAGAGAATAATTTTTCTCTAGACATCGACTTAAGCACTCACATAATATAACCGGTGAAGATATTTACATGTTTTCTATATTTTGACACTACCTATCACCCAATCTGAGGGATTTGCAAATTCATAATATGGTTAACGACAACTAGTGCTTGCAAGATGGGTAATTCCATTAGCAAGGTTTTTAGTGAATTAAAGAACAACTCATATTATTCAATTCATTTAAACTCTTGGGTTGGCATATGCAAGAGAGCAAGGATTACGACCACCACATGCTTGAGAGATGACTCTCCTCCCAACCAAATGCCTCTATATATAGCTCTCTCCAGGGGACTGCCTTCTTGGGCAGGTGGATACTAACCAGCCAAGTGTCAGCCATGTAACTACATGTGCGCCAAGTGTCCAGTGGATGCTTCTAGAAGGTTCTAGAGCTCTTTGGGCAAAATACTCTTCCCATGTACCTCATGGGGATTGAACCCAAGACCTCCTCCTTCCCATCCTTGAGACTTAACCACTAAGCTAAGTGGATTACTTGGTTACAAGAGTAAATGACCTACCAGTAAGTCTAGACTCGAGATCTTTGGTCATATACATGGATGACCAAACGGTGTCCGATTTCAAATCTGTCTGAACCGGCCAGACCCTTGGATCATAGACTTACTTTATTACATTCTTCCCCCCTTGGAAAATATTTTCATCCTCGAAAATAGAGCTATATACATACTGTAGGCAACCCCCGAGCCTCATGTTCTAAAACTGGAAGAACATGGTCATGTTCTAGAACTGGAAGAACATGTCTCATCTCTGTGGTGGCATCCTTGCCCAAATGATTCAAAACACTATCTGGTTTTGTACTTTGATGAACGGGACAAAGTACAAACTAGTGAAGAATAATGAGGGTGGATCTAAATACATCCCTAGCTAATTCACAGTTTCTCGATGTGCGAGCTAGGCACAAACATGTGAACTGGGTGGATTCAAATTACTAGTCCATTTCTGGGCATGACTAGTGCATGGACTTAGTAATGACGGTGGGATTCTTATCCCTCGCAAGACTTTGAGAACTCTTGATTCACTTGAATTTGTTTTGAAGAACTTGAAGTTTGGTTTTCTCAAACATCTAACTTAGATGTTTATATAATGGTTTTACTTTGATCCAATAGTTACTTGATTTTTTCACCCAACTAGAGGACTACTTTGTCCTAATGAGTTTAAAAATCCTTTGTAAACTGTAGGAGAAAGTTTGCCATTTCTTTGAGTCAACCATACTATAACTTGCCCAATACAAATCCATAATGAAATTTATCCAACTTAGGACACTTTTCTCAAAGGCTTTAACTGAAAGTTCTTGGGAATTATCAATCTAATGAGCAATTCCTAACTTTCTCTATTCTAGAGTATACTGGACTCTAGAAAATTATCTATGCTATAACTTGAAGCAAACTCAAATGAATAAGTCCACTTAGACTTATCATTTATTGAAGATTGAAAAGATTCTTGTACATAACATCTATCTAGGATGTTCAAGTTAGTTATTTTATTCTAACCGGCTAACCCTGGTCTTTTGCAAAAGGAATCAGATACCATGTCTGAGCCAATTCCAAAAGATTTGGGAAGCGAAAAGAAATAACTAAAAACTCTGTACAACCAATTCAAACTTCGAATATACATAAACTTGCTATGAGTCAAAGTCTAGTTGACTCAGGACTTTAACTTTTCAAAGATCTATTTCAACAGGATATTGAAGCATTGTCTTTATCTTTAAGAGAAATAAGCTGGATTCTAAAAAAGATGCAAAGAAAATAAAAAACACCATCCAACCACAAGATACTAGTGTGGTAACCAACATCAGTGTGTCGACCCACTGAGGTTTTGTTGATGAGTTTGGTATTCAAATAATGCTTCACTTGAGACTAAGTTCATGTCTCATTCAGTCTTTTCGACTCTTAATCATGAATGCAATTCTCGTGCATTTCTTTGAGTCAAAAGAGTGAATTTTCCAAGTTATACTAGAAACTTGATGCTTGACTTAGTCAATTAAATCTTTAGTTGAAAAGATCAACTCAAAATCAAAGTCCAACTTTTTTCAGAAATTTATCAAATATTTCTGATCAATAACACTTAAGCTTGAAGTGTTCTAAGAAGATCTTAGAAGTTACTTACTTCATATCTTCAATTTCCTTGATCTTGAAGTTATCTTGAAGTATCGTAAGATACTACTTTCATCCTTTACGAATTAAACTTTCCTTGAAGTCTTAATTCCCTTGAGGATGAAACCTAACTTCAAAATCCAAACTAGGACTAAAAGATAATTATCATCCCACGGTCCGATGTCCCATACCATCTTTCCGACATCAATCTGAGTATAAAATCTGGTGTCCCATACCACCCTATTTTATATTCACATTAATGTGTGGGTGATTCTTATCCTAAAGTCTAAACATCTCTTGATAGAGTACCTTATCTCTTCAATTCTTTTACGAGAATTTAGAAGTTTCAGGTATTATCTCTAACTAGATTTTCTAGGTTTTGATTCCTTCACATGATCGTCTCACAATCATGTGCTTTAACTTGGGAACTTGAAAACCTCTTAACAGAATATCAATTCGTCTTTGCTAGGGTTTTCAAATGAAAACCGATCAGAATTCCAAGTTCTTGAATTTCTCAAATTCAAGTTCAATTGGTTATTCTTGACCAATTTTGTAGTGACAAGAGCTTTTAACTTCTTGTCTTTAGATTCCTTTCTGTACTGATGCTTTTAGGTACCTATCCTGGCCGGGGCCTTTTTACAAGAATCTCTCTACTGCTTAAGTCTAAGCATCCGCTCATGCTTTTTTGGATTTGTACCAAAATCCCTTTAAGGATAGGCAAACACTTATGTTTTACCTTCCACAGACTTAAGTACCGTCTTCACGGTTGCAGACTACATTCTTGGAATTTCTTTACTCTGTTCAGACTTGGAACAGCTTACTCTTTTTCACACTACTTGGGCAATCTTCAAAGTAGTTCGAATCGCACATTACTTGGACAATCATGGCCAAGATTGATCAAGTCTGGTTGATCTTGCGATAAAAATAAAGACTTATAGTCTTTATCTTTAAGATCTCTTAAACTATCTTTAAGATCTCTTAAACTATCTTTAAGCTTCTTTGCTTACCTGCAGGATTTTTAGAGATCTTTCTCAAGTCCAAGCATACACTTATGCCTCTCAGATTCCAAAGCTAAGAATCTTTGATATACCTTTAGGTTATATCACAAATAGGACTTGAAATACCACTTCTAGTGGTTTGGGATGTCCGGGAACTACTTACTTATTGTTTAAAGAGCATGAAGAATTTCATCCTCAATACTTGAAAGAATGCCATTTCTTCAAAGACTTGAGATTCCTTCTAAGGAATAACTTGAGCAAATGATTCATCTTGGAATCTTTTGCAATATTAAAAGAACATTTGCAAAGAAATTCTTTCAAATAATATCTAAAAAATTTCTTGATTCAATTGTATTGATTTCCTAAGTATCAAACTAGAGACTAAATATCACCTTTTGGATATGGTTTCCCATGCCACTATGAAAGTTTAAGTTGAACTTTCATTTATGTGATATCGACTTCTATTCTTGAGTTTGATACAAAACTCATTATTATTGGTCAATCTTCAGATGTTACTAGAGTCCTTTAAACATATTTCACCAATCAAAATTATGTTTAAAGTCTAAGCATCTATTGATGATTGATCCAATAGTAATGTTACTGTGAACACAACTTTGAACTTTATAACTTGTTTAGGAGAAGTTCATGGATTGAAAATCCATTTCTTGGAACTTTCTATTCCCAAATGAAAAGTTCACACTTGCTTCAAGTCCTTAGGGACTTATTATTTTCCTAAAGATTGCTTAGCTAGTTGCATCATTTACTAGAGATGCAATTCTGGAACCTAACATCCTTTTGTTGACGTCAAGGATCAATTGATGTTGAGGTTTAACCTTTGATTTCCATCACCCCTTGGGATGAAATCAAATGAAAATTTATAAAAGCTTGGTACCTTTATATCTTGGCAAAACATTTATATCCTAAAGAGGTTTTGCCTTCATCATTCCTTGGACCTATCATATAATATGAATTTATGTGTATTTTGGGAAGAGTTCATGAATCAATTAAGATCCTCTACTTGGAACATCTGCCTTCCCAAAAATAAATTCATTTTGAACATGGTAGGAGAATGATCTTACGTGAAATAGAAGGCTTGACTATTTCATATCTCAATTCCAAAAAGTCACTTACCGAGGTTTCATCATGAGATACAAATCTTGAAACCACTTTAAAACTTTCGAAATCTTCTAAATAGAAGAGTACTCATGAAACTTGGAAATATAGTTGATGTTCTCATCCAACCTTGGGATGCTTGAGAAGTTACATAAAGTATAACTAGTCAAGTAAAGCTTAGCCGCATGACTTTCTAAGTACATCTGGGACTTAGAGTCATCATACATCACAAAAAGAGTTTGCAAGTAATTAAGTTTTCTTGGTTATCAAGAAAATTTATTACTTAAACTTTCTCCTAGTGCTTACTTATACCTAGCAAGACATCTATCATACTTAATTATCATTAAGTATTTGTCTTTGATAGCGGAGTATCGACTTGGGAAGAAATCGACTAATTACTTGAGTTGCAAACTAGAACTAGTATGTCTTTGCAACTAACTAGTCTTGGTCTTCCCTAATGTCAAACTGCGAGCTTTATAAAGTAAGCTAAATACTAAGAGAGTACATTCTTATATCTACTTGCAAACAACATTCCATTTTATCATGCAAATGCATGTATCTTCATGCAAAATCATATGCTCACATGCATATGCATGCATGTTTTTTGCATGCCCAAAAAATAATACAACAATCATGCATGAGCTTGATGCATGATTTTTTCCTTGTACTAAGAATGTATATCATGCAATCCTGATGCATGTATATCCTTTCCCTTGTCCTAATGCACTATGATATAAGAACATACCCTTGAGGTGCAATCGAAAACTTACTCAATGGAAAGGAAATATGTATTTAAACTACCAAAATACATTCTTTGATGCACAAGGATCTTTTGAAATCAAGTCTTTCCTTAATGCAAACTAATGCTTGGAATGAGAAATGGATTAATTCATTATTCTAATCTAGACTTAATCAATTGAAATCTTGGCTATTTCAATGTGCATCTAGGATTAAGTGTAGAATAATGAAAACAAGATAAATCAAGCATTAAGGCCAAGCAAAAACTGGAAAATACTTAGCTCCACATAGAGCTACGTCCTTCCCTTAATCCTCTGGAAGAGCTTTTCTCTAAAGACTTTGGTCCGAATTCAAAGTTTGTTTGACTTTGATCACCAAAGGCCTCCGGATCTTTACTCCACGGCTTCCGCTTTCTTCAAACTTTGCTCGAACTTTTATCTTTCTTCCGCTTGAACCACCACAGATATGTACTCGGGTTCGGTTGGGGAAATAAGCAAACAATATATTTCGGTTTCCGGCTGCAACAGTTGCTTGAATCTTCAGCCGTGCAGTACAGTCTCAGATAGTTCACTGCAGAATATTGAGCATACAAAGGCTTCGAACTCCTTGGCTACTTCGAAGAGATCTCTAATCTGCCGCTGAGGTTCGAACCCCGGACGGAACTGGTCAATAATCGCCCTCATTTACGCTCTGTAACTCAGACCGTCTGCAGCGCTGAATCTACAATAGAAGTTTCTGCAGCAGAAACAATTATCACGAACGGCGCTCAGTCGTCCTGGATAGAAGAGTGTTCTCCTGAATGATCGATCACGGTTCAAATCCCGAACGACGCAGTGAGAAGATCTTAGCTTTTGATTCTTTTTCGCTCCTGGTTGAGGACTTCTGCAACGCCACGTTAATATTCAGTATAACTAGCGCCGATAAAAAGCCACGAACCAAGCTTGGAGATGTGGCTAAGAGAGTTTCTCGCCACGGGTAGGTTCAGAGTTCGATTCCCTCCTCGCCTACAGTAGAGGACCTCTATTCTCTTGCTATTCCTTACTAAGCTTAGCCAACGCACGATCAACTCGACACTGTGCTCAAGATGGCCGCAAGCAGAAATACGACAAAGAACGTATGCACGCATAAAAATGAAAGAAATGAGCCTCCATTGATGCTTCTAAACAAGATGATGAAACCTCTAAGGTCTCCATGGAAGCATGAGGAAGATGATGAGCCTAGCAAGGTCACCATGAAAGCTTGCCTAGAGCTCTGATACCAATGCAAGAGAGCAAGGATTACGACCACCACATGCTTGAGAGATGACTCTCCTCCCAACCAAATGCCTCTATATATAGCTCTCTCCAGGGGACTGCCTTCTTGGGCAGGTGGATACTAACCAGCCAAGTGTCAGCCATGTAACTACATGTGCGCCAAGTGTCCAGTGGATGCTTCTAGAAGGTTCTAGAGCTCTTTGGGCAAAATACTCTTCCCATGTACCTCATGGGGATTGAACCCAAGACCTCCTCCTTCCCATCCTTGAGACTTAACCACTAAGCTAAGTGGATTACTTGGTTACAAGAGTAAATGACCTACCAGTAAGTCTAGACTCGAGATCTTTGGTCATATACACGGATGACCAAACGGTGTCCGATTTCAGATCTGTCTGAACCGGCCAGACCCTTGGATCATAGACTTACGTTTATTACAGCATAGTTGCCAATTTACTCACCACAATGGCCAAATGAGTGATTAGTCATAGATGTGGATGTTGATATATTTAGGTAGTGATGTGTGTGAACACTCTAGGACCGCCGGGGCACTTTTCCCTCTTTAGGAGGTTTTTTTCCCCCGGCTTGTATATACGCCTATTTCCCTAATGGGCTACTTATCTTTGTACATTCTCTAGTAATACATTTAGTCTTGTGTGTTGTGCTCCAAGCTTCTTCTTCTTCCTTCTGTTGTTCGCGTGCTTCCGCAGACGTCTAACTCTAACAATTGGTATCAGAGCAGGTTGTCGCTTCTTCTAGGGCACGTCGACACTCCTCCGTTTGCAGTCTCAGATTCGCACGAAATTTGGTGAGCATACTCAGGGTGTTTCCAAGAGAAAAATAGCTTCGCTGTGTGGTGCCGTAATCGCAATCTAAGCTCGTTTCAGCCTCCGAACGCACTATCCTAGCGCTTGTGTAGGCTATTTCGTCCTTTTGTGCCAAATGTATATACCAGTTTCTGTTCGCCAGTTTAAGCGTCTCGAAGTCTGCTACAGGTCTAGCAGAACTCGTCTGGGCAGTTCCGTTCAACTTTTTGAGATAGAGTCAATTTTCTGCATCAAGGTATTTTAGTAACCGACCATGGCCGAAAGTAGTGATGTATTCTGTATGTTGGCTGTTGAGGATAAGTTGGATGGTACCAACTACCCATTATGGGCTTATATGATGCGACATGTATTGGTTGCAAAAGGACTGTGGAACATTGTGCAGGGTGTTGAAAGACGTCCTTTTACACCTGCGACTACAGGTACTACAAATACAGGTGCTGGAGGTGCTGGAGGTGCTGGAGCTGATGAAGATGGTGTCGAAGATGATATTGTGCACATTCCTATTCGTGCTGCTGTTTTTGTTGCACCTACTGCAGAGCAGATTCGTTGGGATGGCAGAGATGCCTAGGCATATGCATTGATAGCTTTGTCTGTCAAACGTGCCATTATTCCTCACATACGCTCTTGCAGAACAGCTAGGGATGCTTGGGATACACTTACCACATTGTACCAAGCTAGGAATGAGGCTCGTGTTGCTTATCTCCGAAAACAGTTGGAGAGTGAGCACATGAATGAAGGTGATTCTATGGATAGTTTCCTAACGAAGATCAAAGATTTGAAGGAACAATTGATTTCTGCTGATGAGGTTATACCAGATAGCTCACTTGTGCAGACCGTTTTGAATGGTCTTCCTGACTCATATCAGAGTTTTGCTTCTACCTTTGGTTGATGATGAAAGGCAATCCGAATGCCTTATCATTTGAGGAGTTAGTCTCTATTCTGTTGCAGGAAGATCAGTCCAGGCAGAACAGGTCCATTATGCGAGTTGCAGATTGTAGCTCAGTGATGAGTAGCACCTCCTTTAATGTCAATCCGGGAAGACGTGAGGATGGTATGAAGACCTCGAGCAAGTGGCGGCACAAGTGCGTGAGTGAGAAGCACACAAGTATGCACACACATACACACACACGCGCACGCACGACAAGACAAAGAGGGAGAATCAATGGAGTTCTTAGATTACTTTCAAAAAGCTCTTACAAGTTCGTTTCAATTACAATCTAACCTCAAAAATGAGCTCTCTAGCTCTTTTTATAGTTTTTGACTAGGTTTTGGCCCTGTCTAGACCTAGTGTCCGGTCTAGTAAAAAATTAGGTTCCAGGGCCAATTTGAGGGCTTAAACGGAGTCTAAAAATTATGAAAATTGATATGTAGGCACTTCTAAGGCTCCTCAAGCTCAAGGACTCCTTGGCTTGCACAAAATGGAGCTACAAAAATATGAAATGGTATTTACAATGATTGTTAGTGATAAGGATCACTGTTATAAAGATATTGATTTGGAAAATTTTGAAGGGCCTATCTGCCAGATTTGCGTCGACTGCTTTGTCTACTTACTCCTTCACCTCGCTCTGACTCTCTCCGCTGGCTTCCTTGTCTAGTCACTCCTTGGGTGCCCATACTGCTCTCAACACCCCCCCCCCCTCTCTCGCGTCTGTCGTCCCTGACAGACTCTTGTTGCTGGGAGTGTTGGATGTAATACTCCACAACCTGAGTGGCAAGCTGATGTTCTTGTATGCGTAGTCCTCTGGCCAAATCTGTCATCATACGATCCCAATCAATTGGTCCTGGAATGTCCGGATGTGGCAAACGTAACTGATCTGCATGGATCGCTTGTTCTACTGCGAATAGGTGTAGCAAATGTGTGGGTCTGGGAATGAAAATTTCCGAATGATATTCCCAGAATCTCGTAGAGAACATTTCCTCAAATGTCTGCTTGAAGCATGCGGGTAAGTACTTTATTCGTGCATGCCAAGCAAAGATTATAGTGACCGAGGGGGTCTGGCTCATGTCGTAGACTAAATCCTTGTTACCTTGAGAGAATCCAGGGGCAGAGATGTATGGAGCTTGTACATTCCGAAAGGTTTTGAAGACAATGGTCATGAGCTCGATTATCTTCATACACATTTTCGCTGCTATGTCGGGTACATTATTTAGACGTGTAGACCAGTGCCAAATTGTTGATATCATGTAAGCTACGGTTGGGGTCCCCCGAGGCGGAGCAAGATATGGATAGTTAACCCAAGCCGAGCATTCTTTATTGTTGCGTACCTTGATTGCAAATGCTTGCCAGGACCTGCAACGTACCACTGGGCAATAGCATGGATTATATTTGATATATAATGGCATGGTTGCCCAGGTGCTCATCATCTCTGGGTAATCGGTTAATAGACGTGCACGCCAATTAGGTTGGAAGATCGAGCCAGCACGTGCATCTGTCGGTAAATCCCCTATCTCAAATTGAGTGGCGAATGTGGGCTCCTTCCCTGTATGTCTTTTAACTTCTGCATTATAATCATGTAGTAAGACAAAATAGGGCATGTATTGCGACTCTGAGGTTGTGATTAACCGTTGATGAGATAAGTTTTGAAAGTAGGAAGACCGGAGGACAGTTTCTTCCAGATTTGTGAGAGATTGCACTTGCACCGCCACATGATCATCATGTGTCTTACCCACTTTCTCGACCCTTTTGACCCAATCTGGAACTTGAATTTCTAAAGTGTCTTGTCCTTCCTCTGTAGTTCGACCACCGGGTGTCGGCATAGGCTCGTATGGCTCTTCATAGCTGTCATCGACGGGGATTTCCACTACTGTTTCAGGTTCTGGTTCTTCAATGGGCGAGGGTGGCCTTTCATATGGTAAGAGGCGTGCTTGGAGTTCTGCCACCTGTTTCCGGAGGGTCTCTACTTCTTCTATAAGGTGTTGCAAGATTGCCGGCTCTTGTTGAGCTGTGGGGACACTAGCTATCTGTTTCTTTAGATCTGCACATTCAGTCTCTAACTTTGCATATGATTCCAAGAAATTTGCATGCTCCTCAAGTAAGATGCGAATGTCTTCCGATGGGACTGCTCTATATCTGGTAGGACTAATGGTGGCTCCTACAGTTCCTTCCATGGCCGCTTCAAAGTTGTCTTGGTTTTGTTGTTGAAGTCTTTTGTTCTCTTCTAGTGCTGCTGCCATATGCTTCCTTAATAGCCCAATGTTGCGTCTGAGTGTAGCATTAGATATCATCTGCGCTTGAAGCACTGTTTCTAGTTCTTTGACTGCTTGGTCATCTACTGTTGAAGTCTTTGATTCCAATTCTGAGTGAGCCTGCTGTAAGGTGGTATGCTCGGTTAGGAGCGTTTGGTAGTCAGCTTCCAGAGTGGTGACCCTAGCTTGCAGACGTTGAGATTCTGCCTGGAGGGCCGTAGTGCGTTCTTCCAATTGATGGTACTCTTGTTGTAGTTGATGTGCACACTGAAGTAACGTGTTGAACGTGCTATTTACATTATGAGATGCAAGGGGAAAAGTTTGAAATGCAGGGGAGGTGGGATTGGGGAGGGGGGTAGTGAATGCTGTGTGTGTCAATGATGTGGTGAGTGGTGAGGTGGGGTGTAAGGGAGGGGGAGATGGTGGAATCGTGGGGAGAGGTGCTGTGGTGGGTGAAATGTCCATTGGGTCAGACAAAGTGGTGTGTACTGGGGCTACCATGTAGGTGGGTATGGTAGGTGAAGTGAGTGTGGTGTTCGTGTAAATTGATGTCGTTGCGAACGTCGGGGCAATGTGCCGCTGAAACATTGGAGAGCGGATGAACTGCTCCCCAAAGGACGGGTATTGGAGTGGTGAGGTCCGGTTGAAAGAGGTATAGGGGCCAGATGGGAAGTGAGGGTCATGGAATGAAGGTACCCGTATTGGGGGATAGGATGGGAAACACAGGATGCCTTCGGTGGGTGCTGGGTTGCCAACTACACTTGGAATTATGGGATGGCCAGTCATGGGTTTGAAGGATGGAAGAGTTGAAGTGTACAAGGGATTGGTGACGAATGAGAAGAGGGTTTCTTGTGAGGTGGGTTCTTGAAATGAGAATGATGTGAATGAGGATGGGTTGTAAGTGGGGTGAGAGGTGATGGTTGTCGTTTCTTTCATGGTGGGAGGTGGTGGTGGGGGTGGAGAAGGTGGTGATGGATGATGTTGGGGTGAGATGGGTGATGTCTGAACGAAGGTTTCGGCAGAGAGGTCAGTGGTGGTTATGGGGGTAGCTTTTGTTTCAATGGGTACTTCTTGTTCTGTGACGGGTATCCTGATAGTCTTACCTGCTCGTGGTAACATGTCAACTCTGCGTTTGTCATACCTTACGGACTGGCGGACTGCAGTGTGGACAGCTTCCGGAACTCCTAAAGATTCTGACACTAATTTGAGGGTGTCAATGAAATGTTGGTCCACCCCTTCATCTGATAGCATTTCTTGCATCAAAGCTTGACCGGATACAAGAGAGAGTTGATGCCTTTCTTGTACTACTTTGATTGTGTCGTATAACCTTCGTAGTTGAGCTGTATATGCTGGTGCACCTACAAGTTCTGGCACTTCTTGTTGCTCCTCTTGATGCTCTTGATCATAATCCTCCTCATCTTCCTCCTGTTCTTCATCTCCGTCATCCTCTTCATCCACTTCAACTGGTGTGACTAGTGCTTGGGAGGTTGTGGCCTGCGTTTGCACGTTTTCCGCTTGTTGTGCCTCTTCTGCCTCCAGCTCTACATCTTGTAATAATTGTTCGAAATCTTCATTAGTGAGTTCTTCCAACGGTGCACCACTAGGAAATTCAAGATCGGTTGGGATAGGAGGGAATATTAAGGTGGAACCATCGGTGCTGCGTCTTGGAAGTCGGAGGGTGAATGGTCTGACTCTTCGAGGTGGAGGGGTGACATCTGGTGTTAGGGTGGCTCCACGTGGTTGAGCACATGGGACTTGGATAGTGCCTCTCATCTTCTTCGAAGGGGGTCCAGTGGATGTCCTACCTCTAAACTGCTCTACACGATTCCACATTAGTGCCCGTTGAATAGGGATGTCATAAGCCAAACATCTATAAATTATTCTCGTCAGAGCACAGCAACCATACAAAACCTGTTTTCTCGGCCATCGTTTGTGAGCTAGGTGTATTTGATCAATTATCCAATGGGGTAAATTGATGGTGAGGCTCTGTGTCTCTGCCAGATATAAACTGAACCAAATCTTTTTGTGCGGCATAGTGAATCTATCTTGTGCAGGAAAAGCAAAGTGTTGCATGCACATGCGAAGGTGTATTGCAATATTAGGTGTCATGGACACCATCTCCTTGAGTTTGGTGAGACTTCGATTCTTCATGTAATCCGGTACTAGGGTTTCCTTCTCTGTGGGAATATGCATTCCGCGCATATCTAGAGCCTCTCTCACCAAGTTGTTTGATAGCCTGAACCTCTTGAGCTCATTCCCCTTTGTCAAAGATGGGATCACAAATGAGCTTGCACCTTTTGGGTTCAGGTTTGGAGTCAAGGTGTTGATAAGATAGTAGCATCGCATGAAGTCAGGTTTTGGGAGTCGTGCACTGAAATAGGCACTCAATCCTGCCTTTTCCCATATCGGACGTAGACCTTCTGCATTTTGTAATTTCTCAAATTCTCTTGTAAAGAAATGGTATCTGCCTTGCTTCCCATTGAAGTCCAACTCTGATTCCCATAGGTACGTTCCTTCACCCAAGGGTCCTGCCACCTCGGTAAACTAGTGGGAAGTTTTTCCTACGGGCATGGTGTGGCCACGCGGGGGGTCCGCAATAGGTATGATTTTGATGGCCTGCAATTCTTCTGGTCTTTCATTTGTCTCCGGCAAAACGGGTAAACTGTCTAAATCCACCACTTGCGGGTTTGTTTCTGTGTGAGAGCTAGTTCCTGCTACCTCAGCCATGTTGAGAACTTCGCAGCTGGTTCTGTGAGAATACATGAATAAATGTTAACATTGCAATGAACACAAAAATGATACCGTATCCCCGTTACAACATTAACATGAGGTCCCGAAGAGGTTAGTAGGTTAATAAGTGCTCGGTGCTGGTGCGTGTAGTTAGGAATTGGATAGACCTACAAGCTAAGCGGAATGATATGATGTGAGAGTGAAGTGGTTAGTAGGTGGTCATGGATTTACAATTGGGGTCCGGGGGTTTGTTACAATTCTTAGGCTGCCAAATACGGTGGATGGATTTTGCTCTTGGTTTCGTAGAGACTCTCGAGAACTTTATAGGTGTGTCGGCTTGAAAGTGAGGCCTTTTAGGGACCCATTTACAAGTGATTCTGGTCGTGCGTATTGGCCTTGGTGTGTTCCTGAGTGTTGACAACGAGTGGAGACTGGCTGTGCGAGTGAATGGATTATGCTCTGCAGGGTGTGTTCTTGGTGTAGCTATTTGAGCCCGCAAACAAGCCTTAGGCACCCAAATTTGTCTTGATTGTGGGCTGGCCTTCATCGACTTCTTGGGCACCCAAATAGACTTCATGTTAACAGATGAGCTTCCGAAGGACTTCTTATTAGTATCGTGTTGTTGGTTACTAATAAGAGGCTTTGACCGGGTGGTTGGCTTGAGTGCAACCGGGTGTTCGCCTTTCCGCACCCACACTTGTTTCACTTGCTGAGACATTTTGCTACGTAGGTACTTTTGATCTCTGACATAGGTATTACTCTGCTTCTTCTGTCTTTGATCCACCTTTGGTTGCCGTCTCCCTCTGGCCTTTGGAAAAGAAGGGAGTTCCGTTGCATCCCTGACTCCTTTTTTGCAACCATCATTCCTCTGCAACACATAGTTTTGGACAAGAATAGCATGGTCATCTTCATGTGTACTCCTGGAAGGACCAGGAGTGTGTGCCTTTCCTAGTTCCTTGAGTGCTCCATTATCTAACTCTACTGTAATTCGACTATGATTAACCCATACCTGAAGAAGTCCACTTCTTAGGTTTAAGTTGACTGCTTGGTCATAGATCCAGTCTTGACCCAAGACAAGAGGTTCAGTGAGGTCCTCATCTTGACACACTAGTACCTTAACTGTCATTGCCTCATCATGAATGTAGAGGGGAAGTTCCACCTCGCCCATGCAAGGGGTTTCCACGCCTCCCAATCCTATGAGATATGCTTCCACAGGATTGATAATTAACTGCAACTCTTGACAGTAAGACAATTTAACAGCACTAGTGGCTGCGCCTGAGTCAATCAAGGCTCTTACAGTCCTTGCACTCTTTCCTTGTCCTATATCTACGGTTATGAAAGGACGTCGATCAGTTATCCTATGTGAGTTAACATCTGAAACTTCACACATAGCTACGTCATATCCTTGATCTGCATATGCATCTTGCCTAGGGTGCTCGCTACCTTGTCTTCTTAATTTCATTCTCCGTATGCGCTCTAGGGCTTCTGCTTGAGCTTCTTCTCGAATTCATTTTTCCTCTTCTTTACGTTCCTTAGCAGTATTGAGTCGACTTAGCATTTCCTCCGTGAGGGGTTCCTGATACAACTTGACTCTGCATCCGCTAATATAGTTTGGGAGAACATCACCCTCTAAAGTGGCTAGTTGTACTGCTCCACTCGTGGAGATCCTATTGATGATCATAGGTCCGTAGCCTCTCTTTTCTAGCTTCCTTGCATGTTGTTTCAATGTGTAGACTAAAACTAGATCTCCTGCTTTCAAGCCTTTATCCTTCACATGGGCATCAAAGTATGCCTTCTGCCTCTTCTTAGCTGCATAGATTCCTGCAGCTGCTCTCAGTCTTGTTTCTCCTAATTGTTCAAGGTCAAAGATCCTAGAGGAGAGCTCATGACCTGTCCATTCGTGCTCTTGTGCTATTTTCAATGTAGGTATCAAAAAGTCTAAAGATAGCACCACGTTTTGGCCAAATACCATCTGAAAGGGGGTGGCTTGGAGTACCGTTTTATAGGCGACTCGGTATGCCCAAACAGCATGGTGTAGCTGTTTGTCCCAATCAGAGCGTTTAGTGTTCACTAATTTTGTCAGTACATTGCATAAGATCTTGTTGGTGCTTTCGGCTTGTCCATTAGCTTGAGGGTGATAGGGGGCAGACTTCTTATGTATTACCAAGAATTCTTGGAGCAGATTTTCAATAACTTCATTTAAGAAGTGAGTGCCTCTATCACTTACAAGCTCTATAGGTAGCCCATATCTTGTGAACACATTCTCAAACAAGAATTTAGCAGTTGTTTGAGCATCGTTCTTTGTCGTAGCCTTTATCTCTACCCACTTAGTTAGATAGTCTGTCGCAACAATGATGTATTCTGCATGAGAACCCTTAGCTGGGGGATTAATAGGACCTATGAAGTCTATTCCCCACTTAGAGAACGCACGTCCACCCATCATAGGTTTCAATGGCATCTCATCTTTTCGTATAGGATACTAAGTTCTCTGACAGACATCACACCGTTTCACATAGGTATGTGCATCCATGTGAAGGGTAGGCCACGAGAGGCCCGCAAATAGTACTGCCTTGATCACCCGATCTGGTCCAAAGTGTCCTCCTGCTACACCTTGGTGAGCAGTTTCCAAGATCTTAAGATATTGACTCTCATGGACACACAGTCTCAGGTAACCATCTTTACCGCGTTTGTATAGATTATCACCAATGAGTGAGTAATCCAGGGCTTCTTGTTCTAAACTCCTTTTCCTAGCCAGAGTCATGTCTGGAGGGAATGTGTTTGTCCTAAGGAAGGATACTAGAGGTTCGCTCCAATCTGGCACAATGGATACTTGATATAGAGTAGCGTGTTCCACAGGTGGTTTAGTGCAACAGATTGGGCATTCCTTGCACAACCTTTGGACATCAGCTTCCATAGTTGGCCAATGTACTCCGAGTCTCCTTAGTGTCTGTAAGGTTCGTTGCTTTGAGTAGTGTTGCTCTAACGCACCTACATGTGCTAAATGCAACCATTTATTGTCCTCGTCCTCTTCCACACAACAGGCCAAGATTCCTTGATCTGTGTGCTCGTACATACTTCCAGCCAGGATGTGGTACTTTTGGGCTTTCACAACCTCTCTATTCCGTGTGTTTACTACTGGATGGTTAGGCCCGTATGTCAATACTGGTACCAATGGCTTAGCCCACTGCGGTACCACTTCCAAGTTAAACAAGTAAGCATCAGGAAGATCATCTGACACTCCTTGTGGGGCTTCTCCCGATGTGAGCCTAGAGAGATGATCTGCTCTCAAATGTGTCCTACCTTTCCTTACCACTACCTCAAAGTCGTATTCCATTAGTAAGAGAAACCATCTTACTAATCTTCCTGTATTGCATGGCTTGTTCACGAGATATAACAATGCTTGGTGATCAGTAAAAAATTTAAACTTGTTTGCAAGCAAATAGTGTCTAAATTTCTTGACTGCATATACCATGCCTAAGCCTTCTCTCTCTGTAGTGGTATAATTTCGTTCAGCTGCATTCAATTGTCTACTGGCATAGGCAATTGGAAGATCCATATTACCTTCACCAGTAGGTTGTGCAAGCACACATCCAATGGCATAATTGGATGCATCCACATGAACATGGAAAGGCTTATTCCAATCTGGTGTGGTCAAGATTGGTGCTGAACATAATCTTCGTTTAAGCTCCTGGAAGGAGTTCTCACATTCGTCCGTCTACTCAAAGTTAGTGAGAAGTCCATACATGGGCTTTGCAATGACAGCATACATGTGAATGAACCGGCGGTAGTAACCAGAATGCCCCATGAAAGCTTGCACTTCCTTGACATTCCTTGGCCTAGGTAGCTCCGCTATGGCTCTCACTTTCTCCTCATCAGTGGATATGCCATTCTTTGACACAATGTGTCCTAGAATCTTGCCTTGCCTGACCATAAAAACGCATTTTTCTGGGTTCAGGCAGACCTGATATTCCCTACATTTGTCAAAGATTTGTCTGAGTTCAGGAATATGGGTTTGTCTAATATTGGAATGAGCACCAAGATCATCAACATAGACTTCTAAATTCTTCCTCAGGAACTCCTTAAATACATGGCACATCAGCCTCTGGAAGGTAGGTGGTGCATTGGTAAGCCCGAATGGCATTACACGAAAGGCAAATATACCCCACTCTGTGGCAAAAGCTGTCTTATGCTGATCTTCTGGAGCTATGGCTACTTGGTTGTAGCCCGAAAATCCATCGAGGAAGCTGTACACTTCCTTGCCTGCTACTCTTTCCAAGAGATGCTCTGTGATAGGAAGCGGATAGTTATCTCGAATTGTGGCTGCATTAACCTTCTTCAAGTTAATGCATACACGCAGCTTGCCATTCTTCTTGGGCACCACTACTACGGGGGACACGCACTCGGTGTGCTCAATTTCATAGATAAATCCAGCTTCGACCAGTCTATCTATCTCCTCTTTGATCTTAGCAGCGTAATTATCGTTATATGTATAGGGCTTTTGCTTAGAGGGTTTGGCATCTGAAGTCATGGGGATGGTGTGTGAGCATATATTTGGGTCAACACCCTCCAAATCCTTGTAACTCCAGGCGAATACATCTTTGTATTCCCTTAACAAGGCTATTAACGCATGCTCTTCTTCCTCTGTTAGGTCATGGCCTATGTACGTGCATCTCTCCTCTCCTTCTTCTAGGGCCACTACTATTTTCTTGGTGGTTTCTTTGTTATCATAGGCCTCTCCTGATTGTGCTTCTCGTTTCGGCATTCTGATCATGACTCTCCTGTCATCTATCTCATACTTCTTAAAATTTTCTGGGACCTCAAACAAAGATTCTTCCTCTTCGGGTGAGACTTCTCTCTTCTTTCGTTTCTTTCCTTCTTCCTTTGGGGTCACATGTGTTGCTAGTCTTACATCATTTGTAAGCCCTCCATGCCTCTGGGGTTGAAATTCTACTTCATGGAAGTATTCTTCATCTGATGCAAATGGTGGGTCCATAATGATTGACTCTAGATTGGAGTCACTGGCATCCTCAAATGCATCAGGGCTAGGTTCACATTCTTCTAGAACTGCCTCTCCCATGATTGGCTCTATGGAGAAGATTGAAATGTCATAGCCATCCTCATCACAGTGAGGTGTCCATTGTTCCTCATTGATGGCTACATCCATTGTTGCTAGGATTTCTGCCCAGCCATGGGGTTCAAATTCTTCGTCTGGAAAAACTACAGGTGCATAGGCTGGGTCTTGGATTGATCTATGGGTTTCTTTTGCACCTACCTCTCTGGCTTTTTCTCTCTTCTCTTCGTCTACTGCTACTTTGCACATCCATAAGTGGGTGTCTTCATGCATCCAAGAGGATCCTGACCCTATGGAATACACCGATTCCGTATCATCTTTGGCTCTATGGATGGGATTCCATTGGATAGGAGGGACATCTCTATGAGAATAATCTTTGAGATTCACTTTGGCCGTAACACCTAGGTGCTGCAGGTACAGGGAATTGGTTCCCCAATCCTGTACCACTTGCAATTGTCGCATAAAAGGTCGTCCCAAGATCATTTCATAGGCATGGTTCTTGCTAAAATCACATATAGCAAATGTATGCTCAAACTCGACACCACAAGTGGTGAGAGTTATTCCTTCTAGCAATCCTAAGGGTCTCTCAATATGACCATCGGCCATCTGCAATTTCATTCTCGTTGGCTTGAGTGCTGGCTTGCCCCAACGCTTCCATAGGGAAGTGGTGGCAATTGCAACTCCTGCACCTGAGTCCAAAATTGCCTTGGTGGTGTGCCCCTGGTAGGTAATGGGAAGATAGGTGTTTCCTTCTTCACCTTCACACATGTCTCCTATCTTATCCAAGGGTATTTCTGGCACTGTCCTATGTGATCCTACCTGGGAACAAGGTTTTGCTATCTCTGGTACTTGTTTGGCTACATGTTTCCATAATTCAGGTCTAACCTTGAGTAGCTCTTCTAACTTGAGATTGCACTGCACGTTAGTGTTCTTCACTACCTCTGTGTTCCTAGGTATGACTCAATCTTCGTTTCTTACCATGACTGTGGGTGCTCTCATACACGTGGACTTTGCTTCCCATGGGCCTGTGAAATGGGGTAGCTCTTGTATGGAATTGGATTCAAAGTCCAATCTCTCGTGAGACTGAGTACTCTCATGTTCCCCGGAAATAGATGGGATGTCTTGTGGGAATTGGTCGTGTGCATCATCCACAAGTTCAAAGGCAGGGGCGACTTCACTTTCGTTATCCCATTTATCTTCTTGAATTTCTCGTAGGAAGTCTGGTGCAAACCGATTCATAGAAGAAGAAGTGTCTGGCTCCGTAGAATTAGGCACATAAGCAACCTGGGAAGGAGGGCTTATTCTATCGTTGGCTCTTTCCTCGCTCTCATAGATGTTTGGAGCACAAGCTTCCTGGGGAGGATTACTTATTCTATTACTTTTCCGAACAGGCTCATATGCTCCCTGAGAAGGAATGTAGGCAACCTGTGGAGGTACGTGAGTTTTCGAGGGAGGCTCATCTGCCTTTTGGGGGGAAAGATAAGCTTCTTGAGGAGGCACATGGGCTTCCTGAAGAGGCTGGCTTATCCGCTCTCTTGCCCTTTCCTTTCTTTGAGGGGCAGGTTCCTTTTCTGATTGTGCAATTAGCCTCTCTATTCTTTCTAGCAGTCCATCAAAATGTAACTGCGTCTTAGCTGAGCTAGAGATGTTAAAGAGGCGACTAGCTTCAAACATGGTCTGAGCCAATTCCACCATTTTGGCACAAATTTTAGTTCGTTCAAGCTCTAGCTCGGCTCTAGGGTAGCATTTTTCATGATCGGTTATGGTTGGCCCTTCTTGGATTCTGGCCTGATATGCTTTAAGCATCATATTAAGGTCTTCGGGAGTGGGATCTGCTAGGACTGATCCTACTCTCGGGGGTGGTGGGTTTAGGTGAGGCGGGTTGGGAGGTGGCTGGTCGGATGGCGATGGGAGAGGTGGTGGTGGGGTAGTGTGAGAGGGAGTTTGAGATGTGAGTTCAGTTATCCTGGCTTTGGTTTCTCTTATGCTTTCCTCAAGTTCACTCATCTTTTTAGCCCATTGTCTTTTCATTCTTTCTCGACTATCTTTCCACGCTCTAGTCCTTTTCTTGGTTATGCTCTCAGTTTCACTAGCTATTGGGCTCTTTTCCTGGTCTACCCCTTGGTTTTGCTGCAATGCTTGAGCTCTAGTGATTACCTGTACTGGAGCAGTGGAAGTCACACTCCCTGAGGAGTCTACTACTAACCCAATAACATTAATAGGAGTGATTTTTGGCATATTGTTAGGGTTCTTAGGGCAGTCTCGTAAGAGATGCTCCTTTCCACACTCTTGGCAATAGCCTTGGATCGTTACTGACTGGGGTTGTGTAGGTGAAGGTAAGGGACAATCACGAATGAGATGATCTCCCTGACATCGGTAGCATGGTCCTCTAGGGAATGGGGGTCTTACTTGCCGGGGTTGGGGTCTAGGGTTGGGGTTAGCATACATGACATTTGTGTAATCTGATTCCCAGCTAGGCTCATTTGGCTCTTCACTATAGTAAGACTCACCATGTTCAGGAGACTGCATGTAGTAAGCCTGGGGGCTATCAACATGTGTAGAATCGAAGCTATGGTCACTGGGATCACTTTCTGAAAGCACTGGTGTTACAGGGACTATAGCTCTATTCAGGTTTTCTTCTGCAGCAGCATACTTTACCGGAATCACATTAGCTGGAGCTGGGGGTTGTTGTGCTAGCACAGGCTGAGGCCTTTGTTGGTTTTGGTAGGGTTGGTAGGTTTGTTGAGGCCTAGCATACTGCTGAGGTGGATATTGGTTCTGGTATCTGCCTTGTTGAGGGTATCTCTGAGGGTAGGTTTGCCTAACCGCTTGCTTGTTGTATGGGCAGTCTTGTTGTGTGTGATTTGTGTATCTTCGTTCTATAGTGCAGTACTGGCTACTAGGATTCACTTGGGGTTGAGCCATAATGGGACATACATTCGCCATGTGGTCCCCACCACAAGTGTAGCATCTCTTCACAGGGGAAAATCTCGGAATTTGTTTGCTAGAAACACCTAATTTCTAAGCCACTTTCTCTGCAAGTTCCTCAATTGATGTGGATTGCGTGGAAGAGAGGCTAGAGGCACCATCAGAATCTTTGTATATCTTGGCAAGCTCTAACTCCTCCCCTAGGTTATCCTCAATGTCAATGCACATGCCTACACACTCTTCTATGGTCCTAGGGTCTTTCAAGTACACATATGATCTTAATTTGGTACTTAGCAATCCATCCAAGAATAAAGCCACTTGCTTAGCTGGCGTGGGTAGCTCAGGGACAGGGCATCTTTCAAGATATTGCCTAAATCTTCGTCCTGCCAGTCTCACGGTCTCTTGAGGGGTTTGCTTGAAGCTATGAATCAACGAGGAGGTATTATGTCTGATGCCGCTCTTAGAGAATTCAATAATGAAAGCCTCTAGGAGTTGGTCTATGCTCCTGAACTACCTCTCGTTTAGCGGCTGAAACCATGTCAGGGCAGTGTTCCTAAGGGTCAGACCAAAGGCATTGTACTGAGTGAATAGATCCTCTACTTGTTCAGCTCTCAGGACTTGCCTAAACTCAGCCACATGATCGTATGGATCTCCAGTGCCATCGAAGTAGTTCTTCATGGACTTAACTAGCTGAGTCGGTCTCAAGGTCCTCGTGTGCTCTCTAGGTCGTGGTAGAGGGAACTCATCCGCATTTCTTTGATTCCTGTGAGCTCTAAGTATCTCAGGTTCTACTCTATTTGTTTCCGTCCTCGTTCTTTCTCTGCCCACTGGGTTGGCAAAGCTTACTTCTGGTCTATCTCTGCTTCTGTCTCTTTGCATTCCATGAGCTTGGGATGTTCCAGTTCCAGGGTGACCATAGGATACATTCGATCTTGGTTGGGGAAAAACGAATTCACCCTTCCAAGTGTAAGCATGCCTATCATTTTCTGTCACCACAAAGATCCTCTCCGAAGCGTGATCTAAGTAGGTCACTCTACCTGGGCTATCAGGATCCTTAAACTCATAGATCATGATTGTTCCTATATCAATTGGCCGATCAGGTTTGTACCTCCAAAAGGCTTCGTTAGTCTCTCGATTGAGGAGCAAATCTATGCTCTTATTATCCTGGGAAATCCACTCCGGTGTGATAATCCTAGTGAGAACCGATTTACCTCGAGGGGTTCTAGGTTCTACACCCATGTTTCCTTGTTCTAGGTCACCTAAGTCTGCTTCAGGGAGCACATTTCCAAATTTGTCCGTCCTATCTGGGTGACTGGTGACTACGTATATGGTTCCTTCTTTGTCCAAGTATGCTCCGTTTTCAAACTTGACAGCTGGGTGCTCTAATCCAATGGATTGATCAGGATTCTTAATCTGTACCACAGATCTTCCTAGGCCGTCCTCATAGATGCTAGCACCTAAGCGGTTGATCCTAAGGTATTCCAATTGCGTTTTGTAAGGGCCTTCCACCCTGTACAGGTATGGCACTCCTGAACTGCCTGTAGGTCTCTCCATACCTTGAGACATCTCTGATTCACTGGTCTCAGAGCTAGGGTAGTACGAGTGGTGGCTCAACTGTTGGGCCCAAGACCTAGCAGTGTGGTTGACACTAGCCTCTGAAGACCTAAGGCTTTGTCTCTCTCTCCCTAGATGTCGCCCTGATCTAAGGTTCATAAGCTTAATCGAATAACCCAAATTTGCCCAAGTACAACCTCGTTGCAGAGTTTTTTTGTATCAGTTACTTGATTCTTTTTAGTTGACTCCTGTGTTAAAATTCTTGTCTGATATCACGTCGCAAGGTATATTTGAGTGTAGTTCCGCACTTAAAGTTGCTCGTTCCACGTTAAGTTATTTTCCTTTAAAGTTCTCGATAGTACAAAGATAATGTCCTTAGCTTGAACTTGAGAGTTTAGGTCTGCTTCAAGTTGATAATTGCCTATCGTTGCCCTGACTTACTCCTACCTCAAGTCGTTCTTAGCCTAAACTAGGAATTGACAAAGAGGGTTGAAAGTTTCCAACCTTTTCTGTCCTGCTTGGTTGCCCTGGAATGCCCAAGAAGTGTGTTCCCAAGCTTGCACTTACACTTGCTTTGAACGCCTTTCGATGCTCTCAATAGATCTGTAGAGTTCCAAAGTTAGCTTTCATAATTAAATTCCAAAGACAAAACCAATGATTCTCATTCTTGTAGCACAAATACTAATTTGCCTAGTGAATTTTAGGAAAACAATTCTTAACACCCTTGACTTTGATCCCCCTAGGTATGGTCAACTTCAAAATACCCTAGCAAAAAATCAACGCATTATATTTATGAAAAACAGTTGAGGGCGTGTAGTATATGCCACAAGCTTTCCAACAAGCCCTAGATCTCAAAAAATGGATGTCGTATGAAAAAGTTATGACCGTTCAGGGTTCTGGGGTTAAGACAAGGTTCAAACAGGATCACTGTGCAATAGGTTTCCCCGAGGTTGGTTTCCTAAGGCCTCCTTATGTGCTCTAGAGTAAGATGTTTATGCCCACAATTAGTCCATTTTCTCAATTTAAACACCCTAAAAAATTTGTCCAAATTGGCTGTCTATCGCGATGGACAGGGCTGTCAATCGCGATGGACAGGAGTCAATCGCGATGGACAGGAGACAATCGCGATGGACAGAGGGCCGGTCAATCGCGATGGACAGAGGGCCAGTCAATTGCGATGGACAGAGGTCAATCGCGATGGACAGAGGGTCAGTCAATCGCGACGGACAGGAGTGAATCGCGATGGACAGAGGGCCAGTCAATCGCGATGGACAGGAGTCAATCGCGACGGACAGGAGTCAATCGCGATGGATAGAGGGCCAGTCAATCGCGACGGACAGGAGTCAATCGCGATGGACAGGAGTCAATCGCGATGGACAGGAGACAATCGCAATGGACAGAGGGCCGGTCAATCGCGATGGACAGAGGGCCAATCAATCGCGATGGACAGAGGGCTAGTCAATCGCGATGGACAGGGGTCAATCGCGATGGACAGAGGGTCAATCAATCGCGACGGACAGGAGTCAATCGCGATGGACAGAGGGCCAGTCAATCGCGATGGACAGGAGTCAATCGCGATGGACAGAGGGTCAGTCGATCGCGACGGACAGGAGTCAATCGCGATGGACAGAGCTGTCAATCGCGATGGACTGAAATTTTGCAAATATTTCAAAAATTTTTGTGGGAATGTGGTGTGCAGGGTCTCTAGTCTACTGTGGTGCACTCAGATTTACCAAAAGGTGAAAATTTCTGTCAATCGCGATGGACAGAAGTCGGCGACTGCGAGACAGTTCTGCACATTTCCGTACCTGCGCAACGTGCTGGAGGGGATGATGATGCTGACACCTGCAAGAAACTCCAAAAGCATACAGAAGATAGCACACGACAGTTCGCTCTCTCGCTCTCTCTCACAAGTGAAATGAGGGAAATGAAGGGAGGAAGGAGATATAGTAAAACTGAAATTTTATGCGATGATGGAGATGGAGGTGGGAGATGGTGATGATGATGATGGTGATGAAGATGGTGTAGAAGAAATAAGAAAGTGGATGAAAGTGAAGAGTTTACCTACAACTCCAACACGTCAACTCCACGTCTTACCATCACACGCTCGTCCTCAAAGCTCGATCCCCGGCAACGGCGCCAAAATTTGGTGTAGCTCAGTGATGAGTAGCACCTCCTTTAATGTCAATCCGGGAAGACGTGAGGATGGTATGAAGACCTCGAGCAAGTAGCGGCACAAGTGCGTGAGTGAGAAGCACACAAGTATGCACACACATACACACACACGCGCACGCACGGCAAGACAAAGAGGGAGAATCAATGGAGTTATTAGATTACTTTCAAAAAGCTCTTACAAGTTCGTTTCAATTACAATCTAACCTCAAAAATGAGCTCTCTAGCTCTTTTTATAGTTTTTGACTAGGTTTTGGCCCTATCCAGACCTAGTGTCCAGTCTAGTTAAAAATTAGGTTCCAGGGCCAATTTGAGGGCTTAAACGGAGTCTAAAAATTATGAAAATTGATATGTAGGCACTTCTAAGGCTCCTCAAGCTCAAGGACTCCTTGGCTTGCACAAAATGGAGCTACAAAAATATGAAATGGTATTTACAATGATTGTTAGTGATAAGGATCACTGTTATAAAGATGTTGATTTGGAAAATTTTGAAGGGCCTATCTGCCAGATTTGCGTCGACTGCTTTGTCTACTTACTCCTTCACCTCGCTCTGACTCTCTCCGCTGGCTTCCTTGTCTAGTCACTCCTTGGGTGTCCATATTGCTCTCAACACAGATCAAGCTTTCCTGGCTAGTCAGAAGGGCAAAGGAAAATGGAGCTCTTCTACTAGTAAGCAGAAATCTGCAAATGTTGCACATTCAAAGAACCAAGACAAAGATGAGAAAAAATCAGAAAAGCAGAAATTGTTTTGTAAGTATTGTAAAGGCAATGATCATATCATAAAGAAATGTCCAAAACTGGCTGCTAAAGAGGCAAAGAAGAAAGAGGCTGGAATGGTTGTTGCAGAGGCCTCTACACCAAAAACAGAGTCTGCAAATCTTGTGCAGGAAGAAGAATGGGCATTTACTACTGTCTACAGTTTTGACCCATCTTCTCATGATCATTGCATGTCTGCAGTAGACTCAGATGTTTGGTACTTTGACAGTGGGGCGACCAAACATATTACCTCGCAACGCAGTTTCTTCTCTTCACTCGAGCCTGCCCCTACAGGGAATACTGTCACATGCGCCAATAACTCCTCTTATCCTGTTATGGGAGTTGGTAAGATCATTCTGATTACTGCTGACGGTAGTTCTTTCACTTTGTCAGATGCTTTATTTGTGCCAAGGATAAAAAAGAATCTGTTATTAGTTTCTGCATTAGCCAAGATTGGCTTGGTTGTGAAATTCGTTGATGACAGGTGTACAGTCCATGATCTCTCAAATGGCGATGTGATTATTGCTTCTGGCATTTTATGTCGTGGGCACTATAAACTCATAGACTATGAAAGATCTGTGAATGATTCGGCATGTGCAGTTCATGATTCTCAGGCTATGTCAGATGCAAAGCTTTGGCATGCACGCTTTGGTCATCTGAATTTTGCTAGTTGGTTACGCCTGTAGAAATCTGAAATGGTGTCCTCTTTGCCCAAACTTGAGGCACCTGGAAAACATGTTTGTGAAGGCTGTATTCTGGGAAAAATGAAGTGTTCTTCCTTTCCAAAAGATGGTTCAGTTTGGGCTACACAAAAATTGCAGCTTGTACATAGTGATGTCTGTGGTCCTATGCAGATACCCTCTTTTGGAAATTACCTTTACTTCGTGACTTTCATTGATGATTTTTCCAAGCATGCATGGGTATATCCACTCAAAGCAAAGTCCGAAGTGTTCATGTGCTTCAAACAGTTTTTGGTTTTGGCTGAAAATCTGTCAGCATGTAAAATGGGCACCCTCCATTCTGATCGAGGGGGGGAGTATATGTCTTCAGATTTTAATGCATTTCTGGCTGAAGGTGGGATAAAACACCAGTGTACAGTGCCGTATACACCTCAACAAAATGGAGTTGCTGAACGGAAGAACAGGTCTCTCATCGAGATGGCGAGGTGTATGGTCAAGAGTCAGGCTTTACCTCATAGTTTGTGGCTTGAGGCTGTCATGTGTGTAGCATATGTACTGAACAGGTGTCCCACTGAAGCGTTGCAGTCTATCACTCCATATGAGGCTTGGCATGACCGCAAGCCATCTGTTGCTCATCTGCGTGTTTTTGGTTGTTTGGCATATGCATTAGTGCCTGAACAACATCGCAAAAAATTGGATGATAAGGTAGTAAAGTGTATTTTTGTTGGATAGAGTTCTGAAAGTAAAGGCTATCGTCTGTATCATCCACAGACTAAACGCATTCTGGTTAGCCGTGATGTTGTCTTTGTGGAAGATGCTATTCAGCCATTGCTTTCATGTACTAAGGAGACATTTGTTAGCTCCAAAGACATGTATGATACTTTGATGCCTCTTTTTACAGGTGGACAGTCTAGTGTTGGTCCTAATGAGGCAACTTCTCAGCCTTTGAAGGTTTCATATGATGATGCAAATCATTCCATTTCTTATGCAGATTTACATGATGCACTTGTTGATGAGAGAGCTGATATTGAGCAGGAAAAAACTATGCCAAAATGGCTGGTGTAGACTTTGCGTGACAGCAAATTAGATGCACCTTTGTCATATCGTACTTGTTCAGGCTCTCATAGTGCCTCCTTTGCATCAGATTGCTATGCTATGGCTGCATGTAGTCTCTGTGATGAGAATGAGCCTGTTTCTTTTGATGAAGCACATAATTCAGAAACTTGGATGGCTGTTATGCAATCTGAATATGATGTTATAATGAAGAATGGTACATGGTCTTTATGTGACTTGCCTCCTGGCAAGAAGGCCATTGGCACTAAGTGGGTATACAAGCTGAAGCGTAAACCTGATGGTACAGATGACAGGTATAAGGCTAGGCTTGTTGCAAAGGGTTATGCGCAAGAAAGAGGCATTGATTTTGATGAGACCTTTGCACCAACATGCCGTATGACTACTGTTCGGAGCATTTGTGCACTTGCAGCCCATCATGGTTGGAACGTACATCGGTTGGACATTAAAACAACATTTCTGAATGGTGACTTGCATGAAGAAGTGTATGTTTTTCAGCCCTGTGGCTTTGTGCAGAAAGGGCATGAAAACCAGGTGTGCAGGTTAAAGAAGGCGTTATATGGTTTAAAGCAAGCAGCACGTGCTTGGTATGAGAAGATACATGCCTATCTGATTGCACATGGTTTTGAGAACAGTCCAACTGAAAGCACCTTATATGTTAAGCGTGCTAATGATGTGCTTTTGATCATTGTTGTCTATGTAGACGACATGCTGCTCATTGGTCCTATTGAGAAGCATATTGCTGATTTCAAGGCTGATTTGCTTGCCTCATTTGAGATGTCTGATTTGGGGCATTTGCATCACTATTTGGGCATTCAGTTTATGCAAGTTGATGGTGGAATGGCTTTGTGTCAAACAAAATATATTGACACATTATTGCAGCGTTTTGGCCTTGAAGACTGTAAGCCTATTCCTATGGAGACAGGTTTACGATTGAGTCTTCATGATGCTGGAGATGCATTTGATGCTGTTCTCTATCAGCAGGCTGTTGGATGCTTGATTTAGTTATGCATTACTCGGCTAGATATTCAGTTTGTTGTCTCACAGATGAGCAGGTTTATGCATTGCCCAAGAGTCAGGCATTGGAAGGCGGTTAAGCACATCGTTCGCTACTTGAGTGGTACTCGGCTACTTGGGTTGTTTTATCCCAAGGGGGGATCACTACCGCTAGATTTGCATGCTTTTTCTGACTCAGATTCGGCTGGTTGCTATGACACTCGTGTGTCCACCAGTGGCTTTTGCTTCATGCTTGGTAGCTCATGTATATCTTGGTTGAGCAAGAAGCAGCCTACTGTGGCCACTTCTAGTTGTGAGGCTGAGTATAGGGCAGCTTTCACAGCTACTGTTGAGTGTGTGTGGTTCAGACGCCTTATGGCTGATTTGGGTGTTGGCCAATCTTCTACCACCACCATCTTCACTGACAGTCAGAGCGCATTGGCAGTTGCGAGGAACCCTGTGTTCCATGCTCGTACTAAGCACATTGAGGTGCATTATCACTATGTGAGAGAGAGGTTCTCTGCTGGGGAGATCAGCTTGGCATATGTGCCCACGCAGGAGAACATTGCAGACCTTTTCACGAAGGCTCTGCCTAGGGAGAAGTTTGAAGCTTTCCGCAAAGCTTTGGGCTTACTTCCTTTTGTGAAGTGATTTCCCCATAGCTTGGCACTTCCTTGTACATAAGTGCTAGCTCCTTGTTCACCGCATCACTCCGAGGGGGGATTTGTTGATATATTTAGGTAGTGATGTGTGTGAACACTCTAGGACCGCCGGGGCACTTTTTTCCCTGTTTAGGAGGTTTTTTTCCCCCGGCTTGTATATACGCCTATTGCCCTAATGGGCTACTTATCTTTGTACATTCTCTAGTAATACATTGAGTCTTGTGTGTTGTGCTCCAAGCTTCTTCTTCTTCCTTGTGTTGTTCGCGTGCTTCCGCAGACGTCTAACTCCAACAGTGGATAATCCCATCAAACCTGACCTAACAAACATAAAAGTTAATTGGGGGTAATATGGGTAGAAGCATCAAGTATAATTTTAACTTTATCACTTGAAAGAACCAAAAATGGAAAAATCACCCAAAAGAACTCTCATAAACATGGTCAAATATGGAGAAAAGGTCTCATAGATACATTGAGTAAAGTATTGGCTTCATTTTGTAATCGAGACAACATAATTCTACACGCATATACACTAAGTCATAATGAATGTAGTTTTAAGCACATTATGCCTATGCATTCAAACCTAGTTATTTCCGATATACCCATCTAGAAATGAGTAAATATATCATCCCATTGCATTATGTAACATACTCCTTGAGATAGCTTGATTCTTAAGAATGTAATCTTCATAATGACTCTTTCTCATTGCTACCGCAATAAACATTTTTAGCTCAACAAAAGTGTGACTTTTGCATTCCATAATACGTTTTGAGATAGATCAAAACCTTGTCACAATCGTGAGATAATTTCCAATGTCAGATTAATTGTGTGCATACAATTATTGTTCCGAATACTAGTGATTATTTGCTTTACCACTTTGCAAATTATAAACTACTTTTTCAATACCATTCATTGATTATCCGAAAACAAATATTCTCATTTGTTGTATTTATAAAATAATAATAGTAATAAGACATCTAATCCCAATCATACCACAGGGTAGATCTATGATTAAAACAAATAATATAAAGTTTTACATATTATATGCATGAAACAATAGCATGTATCTTTAATAATTTATAAGATCTACGTAGTGATGGCGAGAGTTTTTTCCATACTCGTGTTTAAAATTTTTAAGATTTTTTCTTTTTTGTGTTAGAAATTGGAGTTTACAAGACATGTTCACAAGCAAATAGATTACTAGAGTCTCTATTTATGGGTCTAGCCTTTCTGGAGAGTATACCATTCATTTTCTTTTCTTATTCATTTCACAACATTAGGAAAAAAAATGAACCCTACATGGGCCTTGTAAGGATTCCTAATTTTAAGGGATTAAGCCTAATCTTGTTCTTGCTTGAGGGAATAAAGTGCATTTAATAGACCACTTTTTAGTAGGCTAGACGAGGATTTTTTTTAGGCCCAAGTAGGGTCATCTCTCTCTTCTCTAAAAGAAAGAGAGAGAGAATCCACTTTACACATCATCAAATCCATCCATATTTGTGAATTAAAAAATCACTTTTTTTTTAAGTCATATATTTAGTTATTGCTTACTAAAAAGGGCCCATTTCTTAATATACACATCAGAAGTTACTTTTTCATATGAATTTTTTAATAAAATCACTCAAAATAGTTCTTCTTTCAAATTCCATCGAAAAGTAAAGTGCCAAAATCATCAAACTCGTAATTTTTCTTACCTCAAAAAATGCGTTTTTGAAATTTTTATCATTTTCACTCACATAGAACGGAAAACCTCTCCCTGACCCATGCACATATCAAAAAAGTACTTTTCTCTATGTACATGTACTTCTTAGTCCATTATACATGTTATTTTGATTCTCTTCTTTCTTTCTCTCCCTTACCATCTGAATTCTTGCAGCCATGGGGTACTCGAACAACTTTCTCCAAGGAAAGATGTAACAGTAATGGAATCACTCACAAGGAATAATTTTTTGCCATGAGATGACAATATTCATGTGCAAGTAGGTGGTTCATTCTTTCCTTGTAATCCAAGATGTACTGTTCATTTTACTTTTGAGTATTCATCTACTATTTTTCAAAAGGAAAAACACACAATACCATTATTGGAAGCTGTTTCATGTGGAGTGGGACGACGCAGACATCATATTCTTCCAATGAGGTATATATTTATCTTGATTCTCATATTTGCAAAAGAATTAAACCAATATTACCCTTGCATAGGTAATTCATTTAAGAAATAAGTGTTTCATCAACACCAAAGAAGCACTCTAAATTTTTAAATAGTTTATCTTACTTCTCCTTCTTTTCAAAAGAATGACACCAATATTACACAGTATGGATAGGGAAATGTGTGTGAAAGAATTTATCCATGCTTATAGGAGCTATTCATTAGGCAGATGAATTATAAAGAGGACATGATTGCTATTGCTACAGAATACTTACACATAAAAGAAAATATGCCTAAGTATGTTTATCAAGCAACCATAACTAAGGATTCAATGAAGAAATCATATCCTTAGTTTATGAAGAACTCATATAAATATGCTTCTGTTTGTACAAAACAAAAAAGAAAATCTATAGAGGCTTCAAAAATCAATGTTTTTCTTCTAGAGTAAAAGCTACCTCTACTAATTTTCTTTTCACATCCTTTTTTAATTTGATTTCATATATGTTTATCTTTTTGGTACATGTTGTGGTGATAGAATCAAATTCATATTAAAGATACTAATCATCAATGACTTGGAATAGTGAAAGGTAAAGTACAGTCTACATTTAGATGTTGTTTGTTTCTTTAGGTTGTGCTCATTTTATTCATTGAAATATTACATGTTGTATTGTGATACGGAGAATTTTGATGTATCGATTTTTATCAGTCAAGATTCTAGTACAGTAGTAATGGAAAAGTCCCACTATAGATCTAATACTAATTTCTTAAAATGTACATGTCATATTAATGGTTCTATGCATGTAGTCTAGTTGGAATAATGTTGGCTTGCTTTTCTTCAAACAACTTTCACAAGAGTTTGACAATTAGAAGTGTTTTCATAAAATTACAACACAACATTGCAAATGCAAATTGGAAGCTATCAACAAGTCCCTTGCATCATGATCAATGTCATGCACAAAAAGTTTTTGAGGCTTCAACGTGGAAATGAAGTTACATAAGAGGCATCATTTGATTATTTTATATTAACAAGTTTTTGTGGTATATCCTATCCATGTTCAAGGTACAAAATGACGACCTTGGATGAAGGGCCATGAGAGAGGATGAAGTGGTCTACATGCAATAGAGGTCACCATGCAGCCATAGAGTGGTTACATATCATAGAGTTAAGTCGATTAAAAATATCAAAATAGTTCATAGCCTCCTCCATAGAATCATTCTTGAGAGCATGATGAAGATCAATTGCCTTATATGTGACCATTAAAAAAAGATTCTAAGGACACACACAAAGGGGAAGAATAGATCCACTACTTATTGGTGATGAACCATTTGAACTCAATATACCTCCAAATAGAACATAGCTGATGAAACATGAAGTAGCCATTCCAACTCATCCAAAAAGGAGAGCTTCAAGGAACCATCATGAAACATAAGCATATTTCAACATCACATCAGGTAGAGGCTATAAAGTCACTACTATAAGGTCAAAGCACACTACTCACATATGAGAAAAGAAACATATGCCATAAATTGTGTCATAATGTCAATCAAGGCATACATGTAAAATGAATAAGAACTACCAACCACATCATAGATCATATGTAGCACAACCTAAAAAGTTTCTCCTAATGCAAAAGCAACAAAAAAGTGAGCAAACATTATAGATCCTTTGTGCTTCAAATTTAATGCACTAGACTGTGGATATAATCAATAACACTTCAAGCCATCCAAGAGGAAGGAGATGCATTCATTACTTCTATTTTGAAAGATATTAACTTGTGTGTAGCTCATGTGAAGATGATGACCATACAACCACAAGATGGGACCATACATGATTATATAATCATTTTCGTTGAAGAGATACATTTTGTAAAATGAAATTTTCAATATGATAATCTACTTTTTCATCATCTTTCTTACACATGCTCAAGTGCACATTGATCTTTATCATATGTTCATAATTGTATCCTCTTGCTTAAAGATGGTAGGTGTGCAAAACAAATCACTTAAGATTCAAAACTCATATTTCCATTGTTCAACTAAGTTGTGCACATAATAAGTTTCATGAACCTAAAACTTGAAAGAAAGGAGTTGTATTGTCACTCACCACATGGTATTCAAATGTCCTAGGAAGAAGATACAAGTTGGGTTTAGGACTTCTAGGATCACCATTCCACAACAAAAGGATCATCATCAGAGAAAAAAGAGGAGTACTATCCATCATGAGAATCATGCACTTGATTCTTTACCTAGATATACTACAAACCCTTTCTAGTTCCATGGATATCCATCATCATTGTGTTCCAATACAACATATAAAGAACTCTAAAAAGACCAATAGCTATGAAGATTCAATTTCTAGAAAATCTCTCTCTTACATAACGGCTTCGCATGGAAGTTATCACTTTGAGAGGGAGGTGATGTCATAGACACAAAGGAAACCATCGTAAAACCTTAAGTTTTACGTAAATGGTTATATCTCATGATTCGTTCAGAAGTTGGAGAAATTGATGCTACCATCACATCTAAAACACGTAAAAACCCTAACATCGATTGTTTATTTGTCAAATTCTGACATCTGGAGCCCTGAAAACCTCAAAAAGCACCAAAAAAGGGGTAGCCACAGAAACGCGGGATAGGCCTCTGCAAAACTTTTGCAGAGGCCTATCTCGCGTTTCTATGGCTGCCCCTTTTTTTGGTGCTTTGAGGTCATGTAAGGTTATTAATGGTGGAAGTAACTATTACTTCTTGCAAATTTTAGGGAAATTGATGAACTATACAACCCAATAAACTAGATAGGACCATATATGACTATGTGATCATTCTTCTTGAAGAGATGTTTTGTAATGTGAAATTATCTTATTGGTAATATACTTTTTCATAACCTTTCTTACACATAATCAAGCCCACATTGATCTATATCATATGTTCACAATCATATGCACTCAATTCAACATGCTATGTGTAGAGGAGGTATTGGGGTATCTACTTTTAACAGGAGCATGCTGCAAGCACTCCAGTACTTCACCTACTCAAGGGAGGTTCTCCTTAGGGAAATATACCCTTTAACACTTCTGTGAGCAGGCAGATATCAATGATTGCATAGAGTTGTGAATACTCAAGAAATGACAACTGACAATGAAGGAAGACCAATCACTCCTTAGCTCGAACGAATGATTACAACATAGGCAAGAGAAATGCTCTAAGTTGATGCTCTGGGCTAGCATGCCACTCCAGAACCAAACACAATCATTACAAGAGATTTGTCCAATCCATACAATGATCACAGCTAGATGCAGGTTAGCCCTGATCAATACAAAGTCTCAAGAATTGCTCTAAGGAAAAGAGCATAAAAATACCACTGACTCACACTCAAAGACAAGGCCAGGCCGCTCTCTTCACATTTTAGTGCTATTAGCCCTCCATTGGGAAGCCCACGCTCTGTATCCACACCACAAAGTGACTTCCTACAGTAGGCTTGTAACCACAGAGTGCAAAGAGAGGACCCCTGTACGCATGTAAGTATATGTGTGTGTCTGAATGTATCCCAAATGAACGCAAGTCCCTTGCTTTTATAGGCTCCAATAGGCCAAGAGGGCCTTGCCGATTCCTCGTCCACTAATCGTGCATCCATTGATTGCCCAAAATTGGAGGGTTAGATCAAATATGCCATTTGATTTTGAATTGGATCCTAAAAAGTAGGCAATCGTCATGAATGGTTGGCGGCAACAGTCATTACTCCACTTTCACTTTTACCATTTCCACTTTTACTGCTACTTTTGCATGCAATCTGAGATCCACATGTTGTGCCGCCTGTGATATTTGAATGATCTGGAGAAGCACCTTCCTTACCTAATTTTCTATACTTGCTTATGACCCTTACATTTGATGAATGGTGATGCTTCAACTCACATATAATAATTCCCGAATTCTTCATAAGCATCCAACAACCCCCAATTAGTGTTGTCATCTAATAGCTTTCAAGATTTTCATATTCCCCTCAGGATCACAAGAAATGTCAGCATAACATATGTGGGTGTCTCTTATATATTGGAAAATTTAGATATCTATGAGATGCTCTAACTTGGAGCGTTACGATACAGAGTATTTCAGAAGAAATTTTGATGCACAGCTCTTGATGCAAGGTCCTTCAACATTAAGAATGGAGCCCTTGGTGAGGATTTGGGGGGGGGTATGCGGGGGGCTGAGGGGAGGGTGGTGAGGGGTCAGCGGGGGGCTGAGGGGAGGGTGGTGAGGGGTCAGCGGGGGGGGGGGGGGGGGGGACGTGGGGAGGGGTCAGCGAGGCAGGGGAGGGTGCAGAGGGGTCAGCGGGGAGAGTGGAAGAAGGGGGAGATAGAGAGAGAGAGAGAGAGAGAGAGAGAGAGAGAGAGAGAGATAGAGAGAGAGAGAGGGAGAGAAAGAGAGAGGGAGGTACGCGGGGGGCTCAGGGGAGGGTGGTGAGGGGTCAGTGGGGGGCTGAGGGGAGGGTGGTGATGGGTCAATGGGGGGCTAAGGGGAGGGTGGTGAGGAGTCAGCGGGAGCTGAGGGGAGGGTGGTGAGGGATAAGCGGGGGGCTGAGGGGAGGGTAGTGAGGGGTCAACGGGGAGAGTGGAGGCGGGGGGGGGAGAGAGAGAGAGAGAGAGAGAGAGAGAGAGAGAGAGAGAGAGAGAGAGAGAGAGAGAGAGGGAGAGAGAGAGAGAGAGAGAGAGAGAGAGAGAGATAGAGAGAGAGAGGGAGAGAGAGAGAGAGAGAGAGGTACACGGGGGGCTGAGGGGAGGGTGGTGAGGGGTTAGCGCGCGGCTGAGGGGAGGGTGGTGAGGGGTCAGCAGGGGCTGAGGGGAGGGGGGAGAGAGAGAGAGAGAGATAGAGAGAGAGAGAGAGAGAGAGAGAGAGAGAGAGAGAGAGAGAGAGAGGGAGAGAGAGAGAGAGAGAGAGAGAGAGAAAGAGAGAGAGAGAGGGGTACACGGGGGCTGAGGGGAGGAAGGTGAGGGGTCAACGGGGGCTGAGGGGAGGGTGGTGAGGGGTCAGCGAGGGGCTGAGGGGAGGGTGGTGAGGGGTCAGCAGGGGGATGAGCGGAGGGTGGTGAGGAGTCAGCGGGGGCTGAGGGGAGGGTGGTGACTGGTCATCGGGGAGAGTGGGGGCGGGGGGGGAGGAGAGAGAGAGAGAGAGAGAGAGAGAGAGAGAGAGAGAGAGAGAGAGAGAGAGAGAGAGAGAGAGAGAGAGAGAGAGAGAGAGAGAGAGAGAGAGAGAGAGAGAGCAAGAGGGGAGAGGGAGGGGTACGCGGGGGGCTGAGGGGAGGGTGGTGAGAGGTCAGTGGGGGGCTAAGGGGAGGGTGGTGATGGGTTGGTAGGGTGCTGAGGGGAGGGTGGTGAGGGGTTAGTGGGGGCTGAGGGGAGGGGGGAGAGAGAGAGAGAGAGGGAGAGAGAGAGAGAGAGAGAGAGAGAGAGAGAGAGAGGGAGAGGGAGAGAGGGGTACGCGGGGGGCTGAGGGGAGGGTGGTGAGGGGTCAGCGGGGCGAGTTGGGGTGGGGGAAGAGAGAGAGAGATAGAGAGAGAGAGAGAGGGGGAGAGAGAGAGAGAGAGAGAGAGAGAGAAGGAGAGGGAGGGGTACGCGGGGGGTTGCGGGAGGAGGGGGTCGCCAATGGAGGGAGGGAGAGAGAGGGATTGGTGGACTACAGGGTGAGGAGGGGAGGAGAGAGAAGAATGAAATCCTTAAAGATAGACCAAGAGACCACCTTAGCTCCAGCTCCAAGGAGAAAGAGAGATAGAGCTCAAGGGGTGTATTTCTGCACAAAAGAAGATGGGGGGTGATGGAACAAAAACGAGGAAGAGATAGATGAAAGGGGGGGAGAGAGAAGAACAACTGCTACAGACCCCCACATCAAGTTTTTGCACCGTCCCGGTGCAACTTTCCCTTTATCAGCTTATTACAATGAGATATAAATAAACTGGAGTTACTGAATGAAATACGGTATGTATAGTGAATGAAGTGCTTCCAATTTGATCTTACTTTAATTCAGGTACTTCTTGACCCTCGAATATTGACTAGAGGTATCCTCTTACCCTGCAAATCCTCCAGATGCACTGCTCCATGTGGTAATATCTTGACCACCCTATATGGTCCTATCCATTTGGGTGCCAATTTGGTTGAAATTGTTGGGACCTTATGCACTAAAACCATGGATCCTTCTTGTACCTCATTGGACCTCAGATACCGGTCATGCAGTCTCTTGCGCTCTTCTTGTGTTACCTAAAGTTTTTGCATTGCTCCTTCTCTGTATTCTTCTAACGCCACCAATCTCTCAATGGGAGGTTCAATTCGAATGGTTTTGGTTCCCATTTCCTTTTTGATAATGAATTCCAATGGGGCCAATGCCTCTTTTCCATATACTAAGGGAAATGGACTCTCTCCAATGGTTCCCCTTCTTGTAGTTCTAAAAGCCCAAATTGCACCGATCAATGCTTGTGGCCAAATACTTTGATGATCAGAAGATAATTTGTGCAGCAACCGGATCAAAATCGTATTGGAGCTCTCTGCTTGGCCATTTGCCCTTGGATAGTAGGCAGAGGATGTTTTATAAAAGACCTCGTACCTGTCAAATATAAATTGGAGCAGCTGGTTTACAAAATGTGTTCCCCTATCAGTGGTGATTTCTAGTGGGCAACCAAATCTTGAGAAAATACGTTTATACAAGAACTTAGCTACTGTTAAGGTCGTGCAGTCCACAATAGTTGTAGCCTCTATCCATTTAGTTTCATAACATGTGGCCATCAAAATATACTTCTTACCCCCATGTTGACTAGTTGGACTAATTGGTCCTATGAAATCAAGACCCCATCGTTCAAATGGGAGCCATCCTGTAGATATGACTAATGGTTGGAAATTCAATCTGATTGGCATAGGAGCACACCTCTGCTAGATGTGGCATTCTTTAGCAAACTTGATTGCATCCTTGTAAATATGAGGCCACCATAGTCCTTTGTGGATGATTCTGTGAGCCACCTCTTCCCCCTTTAGATGCCCTTCATTGTGTGCAGCTTCTAGCAAAAGATTTACCTTCTGTGGATAAACACACTTTCTCAAGATATCATCTTGACAATATTTATATAAATTCCCATTTATAAGTGAATATGCTTTGGCTTTTAGGAGCAATCTTCTCTTTTCTATAGGTGTCAAGTGTTCTGGGAGTTTTCCAATAGTGAGAAAATGGACAATTCCATCATACCAATGAGTCTGAGTCGCTACTAAGAAGAGACTACTATCCACCAATTCATCATTAATACGTGTTGCCTTCTCGCTCACTGCGGTCCTGGATACTCGATCTGCCATGTAGTGCTCTCTTACGGGCTTAATATGAATATCAAAGTTGAATTCTTGAAACAGGAGTAACCATCTCTAAATCCTTCGAGCCACTCTAGGCTTGTTTATCAAGCACTTCAAGGGCTGATGGTCAGATATGACTATAAAATGTACACTGAGAAGGTAATGCCGAAACTTCTTAAGAGCAAACGAAACTTCTGAAGAGCAAACACAATAGCCAAACCTTCCCTTTCAGTTATATTGTAGTTCCTTTCTGCCTTGGTGAGTAATCTCCTAGCATAGGAGATAGGTCTATCAACCTTGTGTGATGATGGTTGAGCTAGAACTACACAAACAACATGAAGACTAGCATCTGTATGCACATGAAACTCCAATGACCAGTTAGGAACACTTAAAAGTGGAGCAGTACATAGCCTCAATTTTAGTTCACAAAATGCTTTCTTAGCTTCAACACTCCATGAGAAGGGAACCTTTTTACTGGTAAGCGTTGACAAGGGCTTAGCTATTTCCGAATACATCCATATGAATCTTCTATGGTATCCTGCATGGCCCAAAAAACTTTGCACTTCCTTTGGGCTTTGTGGAATAGGCATGGAAAGAATAGTAGTAACTTTTGCAGGGTCAACCGTTATCCCTTCAGTAGACACTATGTGGCCAAGAAGAGTGCCCTTGGTGACTATAAAATGACATAGCAGGATTTAATTTCAAACCTATTTTGAGACATTGCTCAAAGATTTCCTTTAGATTTCCCAAATGATCATAAAAAACTTGAACTACTGCTCTTCTATCTGTGCCTGAAAATACTGAAAAGTCATCCATGAAAATGCGTAAAAAGGTTGTCAACCATTTTCCCAATATTAGATACATAGTTCTATTAAACGAAGCTGGTGCATTCTTCAAACCAAAAGCCATGCGGGTATAGACATAAGTGCCGCATGGAGTTACAAAGGCTGTTGAATCCCTATCATCAGGATGGATCACTATCTGATTGGAGCCGCTGAAACCATCCAGGAAGCTATACAAAGTGTGACCAGCTACTTCCTCAAGTACTTGCTCTGTGAAGGGCTGAGGAAATCCATCTTGAACAGTCACTTTATTCAAGGCCCGAAAATCAACACAGACTCTTATTTTTCCACTACTTTTCTTTGGCACAATAACCATAGAAGAAAGCCACCTAGAATGTTCTATTGGAACAATCATACCTACTTCCTCTAGTTTTGTAATTTCCAATTTTACCGCCTCTACATATTGTGGATTGAGTCAATATGGCCTACTTCTTGCAGGCGCGGCTCCCTTAACTAAGGGTATCCGATGTAATCCAAGCTCCTTTGGTATCCCTGTTAGTTCTTTGTAGGACCATGCAAAGACATTTTTGTAAGCAAAACGTAAAGAAGTTACCTTCTGT
Source organism: Ceratopteris richardii (assembly GCA_020310875.1). Classification (NCBI taxonomy): domain Eukaryota; kingdom Viridiplantae; phylum Streptophyta; class Polypodiopsida; order Polypodiales; family Pteridaceae; genus Ceratopteris; species Ceratopteris richardii. Next base: position 89,877,517 of record CM035428.1, on the reverse strand, counting down.
AGCAAAGGAGGATAATGCCATAACCAAGAGGCCAAGTGGACTACTTGAGGGTTCTCTTCATCCCCTAGGTTTACTTCTTGAACCAGTGTTTCAGGACTAGTTTGAGAAATCATCTCCACTCTATGCAGGAGTGGACTTTAACTTATATTCTGCAATATGGTGTCTGGTCCATCCTTGAGTTATATCCGAAAAGGGGAGATCTATTCTGCATTCAGGCTCATAACCTTCCTGTTCTGAAACCTCTATAGTTGTTGCCCCTTCAACATTTGTAATCTCCTACAAGCTCTCATTCTTCATCTCCTTGCGAACCTTATGGCCTTTTCCTGCAACTCCTTCATTTGCAACTTCTTCCTCTATTTCATTGATTTCCACCGTGCAACATTCTGCACTTTCCATCATCCAATTCAATAATGTATCTTCTTCTTGGGGTAGAGAGGGCATTACCTGAGTGTCCATAGTATACCCGATAGTTTTCCCAGAGTCGAATCCTTCTTCAAAATGTAGTTGCAGCTGGCTATTGGCGCTTGTTGAAATCCATAGTTTGTTTTTCCCCCAATCTTGCAAAGCTTTTGCTTGCCTCAGCCAAGGTCTCCCCAGGAGTAAAGGGTAAGAAGTCTCCTGTGGAAGTGCAATAACAACAAAATACATAACAAAGTGGTAACCGTGTACTATCATCAATACCTTTTCAATAATGCCAAGAGGCACAACCCGATGTTGATTTGCTAGTGTAACTGTGAATGGTGCCATCTTGGTGGGGTTCAAATTCTGTTTCTTCATTATGAAATCTGGCATCAAATTAATATGAGAGCCTCCATCTATGATCACACCTGTGAGAGCTTCATCCTTTATACAAACAGATAATCTTGAGCTTTGGTAGTCTGCCAAGGGTGCAGGGGGAAAATCAACCATGAAACGATCTATACTAGGTGATTGGATCAAGTGAGCAGAGTGTATAATCTTCAATAAGTCACTTCTTATTTCTGAATCCATCCTTATAAGGTTGTATAGACTAACTTTGTGATGAATGCCTTTCAAAACCTGCTCAATGTTTACCTCATGTGTGTCTACTTGCAGACTTGTTGGTTGGTTCCTTAATGAAGTATCCATCCTTTCATAAGCTCCTTCAATGTTTGCTTGGTCCTTTCACCCAACCTTCTTTTCCGCCTCTTTATCCTGGAGTCCTTCTTGTTCCTCTCTACGGGTCGCTGCTGCTTGTCTGGCTCTAGTCATCATGCGCATTGTAGAGGATGAAACAGCATAAGACTGAGTGGTCATACCTTCTTTTTGTGGAGAGACTGCAATCATGTGGATTGGAGCAGGACGGCTTCTTGGGCAATCTTTGGTGTAGTGATCCTTAGCCTCTGGACAATGTTGGCAAGGAGGTGCATCTTCTGGAAGGGAACACCTATTTTGCATATGGCCATACCCACCACAACAATAGCACATCAAAGGCCTTTTATATCTAGGCTTCGTAGGCCGATTCTCGTCTCTATTAGGTGCATTTGAAGTACTAGCATAATATGAATCCAAAGCTTGAGGGTTACCTTGTTGTTGTGTACCCTTGAGGTAGTAACGGTCTCCAGCTTCATGGCCATCCTTTCCACAAAATTGACAGCTTACCTTGTTAGTACAATTAGCATTGGAATGTCCATTGTTGTTACAGATTGTGCACCAAATCTGCCTCCTTATATCCTGAGTGGTCCGCAATTCTTCTAACTCACGGCGAAGTTGGGCTACTTCATCATCAGTGCGACGTAGTGGTGGCAAGACCTTCTCTTCTTGTTGATTTTGTTGCATTCTCAATGCCTCTAGTTCCTTCCTTAGTTGCCCAATAGGGTCTAGTTTTGTAGCATAATTTGGTTGTGTATCCCCTTCAAAATGTTGCCTAGCTTCTTCAATGCGTTATGGTGCTGCCACAAAATCATTGAGGGTTGCATCCAATCTAAGAGACTCACGTAACTTGTGCTGAGATGACCAGGGCATAGCTTTTTCTATCCATTTTTTAACCAAGAAGTCACCTGGAGCATGTGCCAAATGTGCAACAAGTGCTTTTGTTCTAGTGTGAAGTTCATGAAAGGATTCACCTGATCTTAGCTTTAGGTTCTCTAGCTGATCTAAAGCTCTTTCCGAGGAATCACTTGGTCGAAATGTCTGTGAGAATGCCATCTTCAGAGCCTCCCATGTAGCAAAATGGCCATCTCCATATTGACTATACCATTTATCCACAAGGCCTTCCAATGTGGATGGGAAGAGTACCAGCATTGCATCCTCTCTATTCTATAGACCTCGTCCACGGCATAAGGAGATGAACCTCCTCACATGATCATCAGCATCCTC